>NSMO01014166.1:292-12498 GCA_002588565.1 Coelastrella sp. UTEX B 3026 | reverse complement strand
GGGTCAGGTCAGGTGAATTGAAGTCGGTGTCAAGCGGCTGTGAAAGTTCATCACTAGCAGTACGAGTTCACCATATCGCAGTTGGTCGTGGGTGCGAAGGTGTGAGAGCGCGCCCAGCTGGAATTCAAGTGGTTAAGTACCTTCATCATCTGCAGAGCAGCAGCAGCAGTTGAGTCATGTTCTTGAAGCAAAGCGCGTGCAAAACACCATCACTGGCAGTGAAAGCAACAGAAATTGCGATTGTGTCCATGTCGGCGTGCTGAGCCAATCGTGTACGCCTAGCTTCAACTTGCAATTGCACGACTTGATTCTCAGTGTTGCACTTCCAGAGGCCAGTCCTGGCTGGCTTCTGGCTCACTAGGCACAGGCTCAACTGCGGAAGAGCACCACACAGGCCCATACTGATGCTGTGCTCGTCGGAACTACTATAAGGTCTGCATCAACTCTGGTGCCATGCCTATGTGTTCAATGTTTTGATAGACTCGGACCGCTGTGACAAAGCTATTCGCTGTATAGCTATTAAACAAAGGACACGTTGTTGTCATGCAACGGTAGGGAATGTGAAGTCGCCCGACACACACATCGCCCTCCCTTACTTACGCTAGCGCTCTCTTGAAAGCGCTATGCGGAGCTCATTCATTCTTTCATTCAGTTGTCATGCATGCATACAGCGGAGGCTGCCAGTGACATGTACATACAATGCCTTGCAAACAATAGTACGCAAGCACCTGCCAAAACTTTGTCAAAGATTGAAGTGTCTCTGGAGGCTATGAATACTAACCTAAAAGTCAAAAACCTACGTATGTAGCAATAGACCTCTGCTTTTGCAAAATATTCTTGTTGAAGTACTGCGTGAGATACCATGGAATTTACCAGAAGAATTACCAATAAGAGTCCATTGGACGGATGTTGACTTTCAGCATACCTTTGTTCATCAGTACCCACTCCATTCTGACTTGCATTGGCTGTTCCGGTGGATTGTACAACTCCCTCGGTAGTTCACCGTCATCGAAAGGTCCGCCATCGTCGTCATCGTCAATGTCAACATCAGCAGTAACCGCCTCTGCTTCTCCTAAACCAGCATCTGCTAGCTCAGCATCTGCTGAATCTTCCTCTGTTTTCTTCTTCTTCCCACGAGTTTTGCCTGCATGCAAGCAACAAAAAAATTTGCCATCCAGCAAGATATGTATATGCAGGTATACAGAAGCTGCTTCTCCTGCTCCAGCATCAGAAAGCTCGCCATCCGCTGAACCTTCCTCTGCTTTCTTCTTCTTCCCCCGAGTTTTGCCTGCATGCAAGCAACACAAATTGAATATGCAGGTAATTGGCAGTTGCTGTTGCTGTCTCTTGCAGTGATCTGTTAGCTCAGCATCTGCTGCACCTTCCTCTGTTTCTTTCTTCTTCCCCCGACTCTTGCCTGCATGCAAGAAACACAAAAAAATTGCCATCTAGCAAGATATGTATATGCAGGTATATAGAAGCTGCTTCTCCTGCTCCAGCATCAGCCAGCTCAGCATCCGCTGAACCTTCTTCTGCTTTCTTCTTCTTCCCCCAAGTTTTGCCTGCATGCAAGCAACAAAAACTGAATATGCAGGTAATTGGCAGTTGCTGTTGCTGTCTTTTGCAGTGATCTGCTAGCTCAGCATCTGCTGCACCTTCCTCTGTTTCTTTTCTTCTTCCCCCGACTCTTGCCTGCATGCATCATCATCAGCATCATCATTACACACATTTCCAGTATGAATGCGGAACAACCAGTGTACAGCATTTTTTGTATGGTGGAAACCATTACAAGTCGACCACAAACAGACCTGCGTGCCCGCTGAAAACAAGCAGTAGGGACCAGGTACGGCCAGAAGCCGCAATCACCAAACATAAGCCCGCCACATGGTGTGTCTGCAATCGCCCCATCTAAGACGGTACTCCTTCAGACAGTTCCTGGAGACACTCAAAGACAGCATAGGTTGGACTACACCGATACAAAAACCGAGTCAGACGCTCGATAACTGCTTCATCTGTCCTTTACTCGCAGCATTTTTATCAAATAAGATATATCTTCTTGAGTCATATTGCCTTCATCATCTGTAAACATCCAGTCACCCTTCTAACTCATTAGGTGTCCGCCAAACTGGAACCACTTATGATAACAGCAACTCAGCATCTATGCAACCCAACGCACAGCATACCCTGACAAAAAGTCAGCATTACATACCTTTCTTGCCTTGTTCGCCTAAGCTGCCCTTGTCTTGCAGCATTTCAATCAAATCCGAATCATCATCATCACCAATGTTGCCGTCATCGTCAGTAAACATCCTGTAACCGTTATAACTCAGCTGTCCCGCTTCTACTTCTGCTAACTCCCTTGCTTCAGCTAAAGCAGCTTCACTCGCGGCAGTCTGTAAAGCAAAGAGACGCAGTGGGAGCGCAACGCTGTGAGCAATAAGCCAGTAATCTTGCCTTGAATGTTTTCAAGGCTATCAGCAAAAACCCATCTAACATCCACTTCTGCTAGCTCCTTAGCTTCAGCTAAAGCAGCTTCACTTGCAGAAGCCTAAATTCAGCACACAGCAGAAACGAGCAGCAAAAAGAACAATGATGATCAGATCACACAAGGAGCAAGACAGCAAAAAGTTTACCAAGCGAGTAGGGTGTGCTAGAGATGGAGGGGTACCCTTGCTGCCTTCTCAGACAGACAAGGGCACAAATTTTGTGGCTTCAGCTGTCCAGCATCCACTTCTGCTAGCTCCCTGGCTTCAGCTAAAGCAGCTTCACTCGCTGCAGTCTGAATACACCACACAGCAGAAACGAGCAGCAAAGAATACTTATAGGTATCGTCATAACGTGGGAGGCGCAAAACAGCAAAAAAACTCAGGAGCCTGCGCAGGAGACAAAGGGGGGAGGATGATGGGGGGCCAACGGGGGGGGGGGGGGGTCCAGCTGGCCAGCATCCACTTTTGCCAACTCCCTTGCTTCAGCTAAAGCAGCTTCACTCGCTGCAGTCTGCGTAAGAAACAGAGACATACTTTCTTCCGAAGCACAGAGATTCATGATTGAAACATGGTTGTTGAGACTGCCAGCATCCACAGAAATCAGCAGCAGATGTTTAGGCAATGGTATGAGTCGAGTGTCCAGCATCCACTTTTGCTGACTCTTCTCTGCTAGACCTCCTGCTTCAGCTAAAGCAGCTTCACTCGCTGCAGCCTGCAGTTGTTGATTAGCCCCCACGTGGCTGCATACAAACATGTTCTTCTGGCTTCTCTTCCGCTGGCTTCTCTTCTGCTGGCTCTCTTGCTTCAGCTGCGTAATCGACACATGTGGTATTGCTTGCTGTTGCACAATTGGAACTGTGGCTGCAGGAGATCCAGATTCAGTTGGCTAGAAATCGAATGCTGGCTAGAAATTTGTCACCACTTTCAATCATGCTGGCAAGACATGATTTGAGAACCCGTCACAAAGCCTTCAAGCCTTCGACCAAGCCTGCTGAACAGTACAAGCCACATACAGCCCAGCTGAAGCTGGCACGATACTAAACGAACGTTTGCATTCTACTGTAAGGCTTGCGGCTGCTCTGGCAACTTCCTGACTCCAAGCGGAAGGCTTTAGCAATAGCCTTTGGTTGGAATATGGACTCACGGTCTCGCCAGCATAAGTGAAAATGGTGATAATGGTATGCGGACTACGACACTGGTTAGCTCCCCAGGCTCAACCCATTCGTGTCAACCAAACAGGCTAGATATCTCACCATCAACACTGTATCCTCCACAACCAGCATAGCATGAAACACAAAGATGACACCAGACAGAAGTAACATGTTATTTATGTTACTTTCTGTTACCTGGATTGCCTCCTCATCTCCTGAATCCAGTGCTTCTAGAAATTCTTCATGCTCAGGTCTCAAAGGCCTGTTTGACCCGTCCCACTCGTGTAGCCCTGCTGGGAAGCCGGCTTTAGGGTCTGGGAACTCGTCTGTCTCCATCAAAGTGATCTGCAGCCACAGCAGCAGCAGCAGCAGCAGCCCGGTTGACAAGTCCACTTTCATTTTTGAGCGAGAGAAGTTACAGTGGATACCTCACCATCCAGAATGGTGCTCTCCATACCCACTAGGAAACCGATGGAGACCAGCAAAGGACAAGACCAGATGAAACCCTGTCAAGCACTCATCTCTTTTGAGTCAGGAACTCACCTGTTTCTATCACAGTGATAAGCAGCAGCAGCAGCAGCAGCCATGTTAAATCGTGTTTGAAATTTCTTTATCTGTGTGTGATCTAGCATTTGCACAACTTGCAGCAAGCAATAAACAAGCTACAATTACCTTATACAATAGCTCAAACTTGTGTGGCCATATTCTGCGTGTCTCCTCCGTATCGGTCAACCTCAGCATAACATAAGGTGCCGGATCCTCAATGATCCCATAATCAAGCTCATTCTCATCCAGTGTCTCCACATCTTCCTGCTCTCCCTCAGCAGCAGCAGCAGCGGCCTCATCCTCTTCGCTGCTGCTGCTGCTGCCAGCGGCAGCTAGATCATCCTCAGATCCAGCTTCTACAGCCAGATCTGAGATGTCCGAGGTAAGATCAGTTTGATCTGACTCTACTGCTGCTGCTGCTGCTGCTTCAGGTGGTGCGTTTTTGGGCTTTCTGCCACGAGCTTTGGGCTTGGGTTTTGTTGGAAGCTCTTCTGCCTCTTCTTCAGCATAGACCGCATCCAAACCTACATAAATGAATGAATGAAAGTATGAGTGAATGAATGAACTCCGCGTAGCGCTTTTGATAGAGCGCTAGCGCAAGTTGAGAGAGAGAGTAATGTGTGTGTCGAGGGGACTCCGCAATCCCTACCGTCCGCTCACGTCCCCAAGGGGGCAAGAGGGCTGGAACCTACAAAAGAGAAGGCCAAAAAAGTCAACTTTTAGACAACCATAGCTGCAGCAACAGCAAGTTGCTTGCATGTCACTTGCATGACACCTGCCAGAATTATATCGACGGAAAGGGCCCGTTTGTACCCTAATGGTTTCACTGCAGAAGTCAGCAGCTTCCTGGGTTTAGTGTTTGTGGAAAGCCAGCTCTACTGCCTCTTCTTCGGCATAGACGGCATCCAAACCTACAAAAGAGAACCCACAAAGCCAACTTTACGGAAAGCACACATGCAGTATGATCGCATATTGCATGTATGACTCCTTCAAGAACCGTGTGCCACAAATGGCCCATTTGTACCCTAGTGGTTCAAAAATATTTTTTTTGATTTGAAGAAATTCTTTAAATTATTGTTAAAAGTATATACATAGACTATACCAAAGATTAAGAATATTTATTTCAGTTAGTTGTTTTGCTTCTTTGTTATATATATGATTCATTAACGAGCAAACAGCACTCTAAAAGCTGACAATTCGAAGAAGTCACTGCAGAGGTGGGCAGTTGCCTAGGTTATGCTCTTGCTGCAAGCCCTTCAGCTCTTCATCAATAACACATCTCGTTGCGGCCGAGGAATTGCTGTTATAGAAAAGTTAAACACGAACCAGTGACAGACATGCAGAAGAACTTCAGAGGACTCACAGCAATCAGAGATTGCTGATTGTCCACAGGAAGGCACTGACAGGGTGAATACCAACACACCAACAGGTACCCGCTTCAAACCCCACCTTTATCTATGTCATCCAGCACTCCTTCATCAGCAAAATCATCAGGGTCAATAATCCCAATTGGTGGTCAGGCCAACAAGCTGGTGATTTACAACTAGCACAGAAATAAATACAGATCACTAGCAAGCTACTCAAACAACCTTTACACGTACTGTGCACCTGCGAGGTGGCTTAGACATCGCATCACTCAAAAATTCCAGACAGGTACCCCCGTCACACCCCACCTTTCATCTACTTCATCCAGCACGCCCTCATCAGAACTGTATCAGTATTGATAATAGTGGTTGGTGAGCAGACCAACCACACACAGATCTTGAGACTTACAATCACCACTGCAAGCTCTTGGAGCGACCATTATACTCAGTCTGGACCCAATACAAGTCTTCAATATTCCCAAAAAGCAACTTTCAGACAGGTACCCCCTTCAAACCCCACCTTTATTGATGTCATCCAGCACCCCCTCATCAGCAAAATCATCAGCGTCAATTATACCAATTGGTGGTGGCACCAGAGCTTGGCCATCTTCATCCAGCAGTAACTCTGCACGCCCTTCTGTGAAGTCGTCTGGGCCGGCCAGATTGTTCACAAACTCAAAGTCTAGATCCTGTAGGGTGCAGCAGATAGGCATGCCGTTGATGACCTGGAGCTGACAAACGCTAAAGCGCTTCAAGTCAAAGGCAATTGCCCTGCTGGGTCAGCAGTTCGGCACGCCACTGCAGCCGCCATTGAAAGCCAAACTTCACATGCGACTGGCACTCATTCTGCCAGCAAGTAGGTTGAAAGTTCAAACATTCTTGAGAAAATTGTGAAAACTATCACTCCTGACATAACATATATGAACATGTCATGTAGAAAATAACACAATAAACACTCATGACAGAACAAAAGAAATAGAGTGGTGTGTCTTACCGCTCCCACCACCTCCCACTGTAGCTTGTCAGCGAATCCGTTGAACGGCAGTGGACCTTCACGCCACTGAGGGAAAGCAAGAGGGATGCCGGAGCTGCACAACACACACACAACAGAATGGCAGCAGACATCAGACAGATTGTGTTGCAGGCGGAAGCTTGTGCTGAAGACAAATTTGCACTGCAGATGCCCACAAGGTGCCAATGTAATGGTGTCTCAAACATGCTACCAGCAGTTGATGCACACGGATCAAGCCAGCATTGGTCAATCACGCCACTGAGGGAAAGCAAGTGGGATGCCAGAACTGCACAGCACACAGACACACAGAGAAAGGCAAACAGCGATCGTGCAGAATATGCTAGGCAAGTTTCCAGTGCAGATGCACAACCGTTGTATATAGATGTCTCAAACAACCTATAAAGCGACTGAGGGAAAGCAAGCTGATGCCAAGAAGATGCCAGCACTGCACGAAACGAACACAGACACAGGCAATCGCCGATTAGTCTCTGAATGTGCAGGAACTGCATCACACATGGTTGCAGGCCTACGATGCAGCTGAAAACAAACATGCAAGTATCATGCTATTTCCACTTACTTGATTGGCTCTCCTGGCGCATATGTTACATCTGATCGTGTGAACAGCAAGTCCTTGCCATCGGGCGTCAGCCACCGAGTGATGGTAGCGCCCTAACAGCAAGCAGCAGCAGCAGCAGCGATTACATCGGGATCAAGCACAGTCCGAAGATGTTGGCACGCTTGGGTCAACATTGGCATGTCTTTTCTGTCAGAGTACTGGTTACTGCTGATAACTGCCACGTTGTATTTCGCCTGACCGGTTTCTAGAGGATGCTTATTCATGGTGGCGCCTGTGCAGGCCTTATCAGTCCAATAAACTCATGCTACAATGCTTGATTGCCATGAGACTTGGTGCAATGCTGTCTTATATTTCTGATCATACTCCGCATTACTACTCCGCGTTACGCTGTATCTACTGCTACTACTGCTGACACAAGAGGCCCTGACTCAATGTCTTAACTGTCGCAGTACTGATTTGCAGCCTACCACTTGCATGGCTGCTGATACTGCTGTTAGTGCCACGTTTGAGCTCGCCTGATTGGTTTCTGCAGCGTATGCCCATTCGTGGTGGCTGCTCGGCGAGCCTGTTATCTGTCTGATAGACTGCTACTACAAAGCCTCTTCGCCACGAGACTTGGTGCTTTCTTGCAAAACTCCGGCTATTTTGCATACAGCCGCTATACTCTGCATCATGCTGAGTCTACTGCTGCTACTGCTGCTGACAGCTGTACCTGCAGGTTGATCTCGAGGGTGTGCCCATTGGGGTGCATGATATACACAGCAGCCAGGCCACCATCAGTCTGATAAAACTCCACGAAATCCTCAATTGCGTGTTGTTGGTTCAGCAGATTTACATATCTGCACACAAGAAACAGGTACATCATTTGTGCTGTGTGCTATTTCTGTACAGGCCAGTCACATGTGTATACTCTCAACCCGCAATCACCATCGAATGCTGCGGCCAGTGGTGAATGTGAAGGCTGTTGGGGCCTAGCTCCCATGTTCACACACATCCTCGCTCTAAACTTATGCAAGTACTATGCGGTGCTGAGCAAAGTGTGTGTCTCTCTCATATGAGGCGCACCTGTTCCTGCTGCGGTGCTTCAAATCACTCCAGTCACCGGGCGTACTGTCGTATTGGATTTCTTCCGTCGCTGCTGCTCGGGCTATTGCTCGTCTGCGACTGTGTCTGCTGCTGCAGGATGGACTTCTGTTACCTAGCTGTACTGTGCTGTACTGCGGTGAAAAGCGCGATAGCCCTGCGTAGACGCATACTATGTCTTGTGTTTGTGTTGATGAACGCGCCGCGGGCATGCAGTAATGCCTTACCATGCTGGTGAAGCTTGTAGACTGCTGTTGGTCTGCAAGGTACTGACGCCCGCCCCAGCTGCAGCTGTGCTCCCGATCTGCCCAGTACCCTCATCCTAAATAGTTATTCGACGTTTTCACAGCATCAAGCTGCAATGCAGTGCTTAGACGGGGGACACTAGTTGGACAGAAACTTTCATCAAACTCATGGGGCAGCAGCAGACGCTAGACTATCTACAGGAGCCTTGTAGCTGTCCGGCAATGAGCTACTGACAGTGGTCAGCTGCAGCCCTAGTAAGTTCGCGCAGCCTTAACAGTGGCGGTCCATCTGCAGCGTTCCGTGTGGTGTTCCGTTGTGCCAGACCATGATGCGCCGCAGCTAACCTGTTGAGCTAGTACTCTAGAGTCTCCTTGCGTCCCTTTCAGTACGCTTACAGCACCGCACGTTCAGACAACCGAGACACCCGCGACCAGCTTGGTGTTGGCAACAGCTCGCCCAACAGCGCAAGATGGATGTCCCAGAGGAAACAATGGAGCAGATGCGTGCTACAAAGGTCTGTTACGCAGGCGTACGATGACACCTTTCATCATATGCGCCCTAGGACCGTGTACTGACACTCAGCAGCTGTTCACAGCGCCGCTGCAGGAACAGCATGCGGTGGCCGCTTCCGCTGTTTGACACTGATTGTACACTGCCTCGAAACTTACAGGCCGCACTGGATGACTTAGAACAGCACATGCAACCGTTCCTGGAAGCTGCACCGAAGCAAATAACACAGCAGGTACTTTCACTAGACTCTCTTCGCACTGTGTCTCCAGCAGCGTATAGTGTTGACATCATGATCTCTGGCACAGCATCCAATGCCCTGGCTGTGTACTTTGCATCAGTTGAAAACATCACTTGAACATCAGTTGAATGAACATCAGTTGTAGCCGCAATCCAGTGCTGCTAGCGTCAGCTGTTCTTGCGTGATGACACAACAGCAGTCACAGCCTCATAATTCTTCCGCACAGGCCTACCTCAGTCCTGTCCCGGTCTTGCTTGCTGACCCGCTTTAACCGGTTGACACGTGCTGCTTTGCGTTGCAGCTGACTCCTCTAGAGCGCGTGAAGGTGCATCTAGCATTGGCGCAGTCGGTTGTAACGTTGTATCAGTTACATCGGAAGCTAGCAGCAGCAAAGATGGACAACCACCCTCTGCAGAAGGAGCTGGTAAGCTGGTGTCCTGCAAGCGATGATTGACTGAATGATTGCACCGAATGATTCATGCATGGTTTCAAAGGCAGTTTACATTTCTCACCTGCATATGTTGAGGGAGGGATATGCGTGTAACATCATGTATGCCTCCACACACCCTACCGCCCCTACTGCCCCTGAAGGGATGGCAGGGGTTGTCCGTTTAAGCCCTATGCAAGGTACTATGTGGTAGCAGCACAGTGGAGTCTGGAAGCCAGTCGTGCAGGGGGGTTGCCAATGTTGTAAATCTGATTTGGCCATGCTTTACAGCTGTTGCTTGTGTCAGCGCTGTACTGCTTGTGACAGTCCGGGCACTGCAAGCGTCTGTGTTTGCCTGAGTTTTTAGTCCTGGGAAATTTGGTCCTGGGAAAGCAGCAGCGGGAACGCCTGGCCACATATACCTAGCTTAATGCCACAGCAATTGACCTGTCTGACAGTATACAAGTCCCAACGCTGTCTGATACATCGCAGCAAACGCTTCGAAATTGTTAAACCTGTTGTACAGTCGCTGAACCTCTGTGCTTTCGCACTTGTTGCACTCGTTACAAACATGTTATATTCCTGCTGTGCTGTGCTCTCAAACTGCCAACAGGAGCGCCTAGCAGCGTATGAAAAGAAAGTCAAGAAAGCAGTAACTGCAGATGACCTTGCACGCAACCGACCTGGAACTTCTCTAAACATAGCAGCAGCAAATAGGTTTATCGATGCAGCTATACCTGATTTGTCACAGGAACAGAAGCAAGTTCTGCGGACACTGGGCAAACGGGCTAGGGAGGAAGCACAGGGCCCGGCAGCAGCAGCTGCTGCTGCAGCAGTAGGGATGGAAAGCAGTAGAAAGGGGCGTAAGGGGGTAAAGGGGTCAGCACCCCACCAACGGCAACAGCAACAGCAGCAACGACAGCAAAGAAGCAGTGACAGTAGAGGGGAAGGTGGTGGGGATAGTGATGTAGATAGTGATGTAGACAGCGATGAGCAGCAGCAGCAGCAGCAGTGTTTAGGGGTTAAGGGGGCGGGGAAGGCAGCAGTGGAGGAAGAGGCAGCAGAGCTCCTGCGGGAGGTGCTCGCAGAGACATGATGTTACATTAGTTAGAGGGCATTCTCTGTTGTATGAGCAGATACTTTAAACTTTACAGCGCGTCTCAGACGCGAAAAACAGATCCGACTGGCACACCTCGGTGCTCAACTAGCCCTAAACAATGTTATCTCCAAAGCCAATGTTGATGCTGTGACGCAATGTTGACCACACATGGGATGATGTAGACCAAAAGCAACAGAGTGCACTTCATGCAATGGCAAGTGTGAAGGGCCGACAGTAGTGCAGCAAGCTGTGGTAGTGATAGATGGTGGTGTACTAAAATCAGCTGTCTGCACTGTGCTACAGCGGTAGCAGTAGTCCTAGGGTCTGCTGTTACTTACTGTAGTACACTGCGTTACAACAGCAAAAGTGATAAACAGAGTCATGTAATCCTTACTCAATAAGCAAAGTTTGCGTCGGTCATTTCCGTGCCTCCAGCAAGTTCTTCATGCCTCTCGAGAGCTCAGACGAGCCGTGTTTGCCAGTGCATGCTCTCACCGTCGGATCTGTGCAGCATGAGCCTGTAGTACAGTGAAAGTGACTGAGTGCCGGTACTGTATCAGGCTGGAGTCATCGTGCAACAGTGATGAGAGTGAAGTTTGCTAAAGTTCAGTAGAGAGCGGCTCATGCAACGTAGTATACCAAGCAAGAAGAAGAAGAATTACCCTTTCCGGCCGCAAGGCCTTTGGGACAAACTTGGTGGCTCAGCCACACTGACACCACAAGATTATACCAAGCAAACTGCTGAGAGTCTTTCGACAGCTTACTCTTAGAGACCGTGTTGTGTTACACAGGATGGGCAACCAGTACAATCAGCTGCTGCCAGTCAATACTTATAGTATTTGAAACACTGTTATAACATTGTATTTGTAACACCGTAGTACTTGTAACACTGTTGCTGTTCAAACCCCAAACAGCAGCAACTCCTCCTCACACCGGCAGCAGCAGCAGCAGCTTGCACGAGTGCAGACACCACAACCATCGTCGGAAAAATTGAGATGGTTTAGCGAACTGCCTTTGGTAAACCGTCCTGCGGTCGTGGTTTGTGGTAACCGGGGCGGGGTTTGGTGCAATGAACGGTGGTTGTACGAACTGGCGTGGCTTGTGTGCAGGAACCCCATTCGTGGCAGACCGCTTGCTGCGAACCCATTTGCCTACCTCTCTCAATCAACAAGCTAACATAAATACAGAAGTTTATTCACAGCAATCAACACAGCTGAGCAGCCTTTGTCAACTGCCGCGCGATGCTTCGCGCCAACCCCCGCCCCAGTTTACACAGCAGCTTCACACAACCAGCACCATAACCGCAAAGAATTGACCTGAGCTTGAGGTGCAGGCCATTCCGCTGCCGTCACACCACACGAAATACATCGTGACGGGCCTGACTACTCAGTAGTGCTACTACAGTAGTGGAAAGGGCTGACATGAGCCCTTGCCCCTGCTGCACAGGCAAAGTTCTGGACAATGTAC
>NSMO01014157.1:3815-19128 GCA_002588565.1 Coelastrella sp. UTEX B 3026 | reverse complement strand
GGTGGCACACGCTCCCTAGGGGGCAGGGGGCGCATGGCAGGCCGCTACAGCGAGAAGATGCAGCAGCACTGTGGTCCGTGCGGTGGGGGTCCGCACCAAGCGGAACTGCAGCAGACCGACACAGTGCTGAAGCAGTTTGCGGAGGACAGGTGCCAAGGAGAAGAGTTTAAAGCACGTGTCAAGGAGTGGCTAGGTAGGCAACATGCAAGTGGCCTGTCCACACTGACCTAGTGGGTGGGAGGCTCTGCAGTTGTTGGCAGAAGTAGTAGACTGCAGTACCCAAATGTGAACAACTGAGGCAGTGTGAAGATGCAGCAGTAATGTACATATATGCATATAAATTCTATAACTGCTGCTTATGTAGGCGCAATTGTAAGCAGCCCAATTCACATATGCCTGTGTATGGCAAGCAACACTGCAAATGTGAGTCTGTTGGCATTCCTTGCTGGCAAATGCAGGCACCTTGTCCATGAATCGCAGTAAGGAGAATAAACACAGCAGGAGCATGCTGACCCACCCACAAGTCACACTCCCTGGGAGCAACGGGCCTGGCAGGAGCTACAGCATGAAATGCGTTGCGTTCACAAACGTAGACAGCAAGACAAACCCAGGAGACAGGGTGGACATGGACGTAAGTGGCAGCAAACTGAATCGGGCATGGCTTTGTTTGAGAACACCAACATCTAGATTTCACTTGTGTACAATCAGGGTGAGCCGTGTTGATGTTTAGGAGTGTAGTTTACACCTGATGGGTCGCATGACTTGCTCGCTGGTAGCTAGGACAGTTAATACAGATTGCAAAACCAATCATAACCTCATGTCATTATTGCTGTGTGTTTTGCACTGATGTAGGTGGTAGTCCGCCACAACAACCCGCTGCTGGATGCAACTTTTTGGGTATTCTGGCAGCTCTTCTACACCTTTCATATGGCTTCCTATGAGGTCAAGGCTGATGAGACCGGTCAAACTGAGATCAGAGAAGGCATGGGGCAGCCAGACTTCAACAGCCCTGAGTTTCACAGTCTTCATGTGTGGTGGGATGGAGATCCAAGCCAGCCCATAGCAGCCAATACTGTCTTAGAGAACCTAAACCAGCTTTTTGCCCAAGCTGGCATTGACACAATGTGAGTCAGTTTCTGACAGGGGTTATAAGATAGCACACAACTATTGTTTACAACAGGGACTTTATTGGATCATTTGTTAAGGGTCGTACACCATGTCTGTTGCTAGACTACAATTGTTGCTAGACCACAACAATGCATTGCGACCTTGTCATCTACACGGCTGTTGCAAGCATTGCTGCGATTAGCTTCTTTTGCTTCTGCACCATTCTGCTGTTTCCCCTGCTAACAGTTGTTGATGACATGCTGATTGTATGCTTGCAGCAAGAAGCAACACTATGGCAGGAAATATAAGTTGGTGCTGCTGCGGACTCTCTACAACACACCGCTAGCTGATATTGACAATGTGGGCCGCTGGGCTACCACTGTCAAAGACCAGTACTACGCGCAGATCCCAGGCCGAGACATCGTGGCAAACCTGGCGGGCTTCAAGACAGCAGACTCGTACTGGATCTTTAGAGATGACCTCAACCCCGCAGAGATTGCGGAGTTCAAGCCAATGGTCAACAGTGTTCTTCCATGGTTGGGCAGAGCCATAGCTCAGGTCAACCAGGTGAGAGAAGTGGGCTCCTAAACCAGTGACATGCCTTGACCTCCCTCAGTGTCTTTTATACCTGAAGATTCAAATCAGGTCTATTGTCATCAGTCGATGTGCTTTGGTGGTTGGTTGGGCGAGAATCTTGGATCGCATAGTTTCACTGTGTCACCGAGGCATGTGACACAAAGCCACTAACAAAATTCTGATTTGTGGTCATGCCCTGCAGGCCTTTCATCGCGCGCCTCCCGCACAGAAGAACTATGCAGCCTTCGACTCGGTCAACGCAATGAACCACCTGCGAGTGTGGTGGTTTCAAACATTGCCGTTTCTGTGGAGGGAGTTCCCTGACCTGCCAGTATGGGACTGGCCTGTTCTAAGGTATGGACTGTCTTGCCAAGCTTTTGAGTCGTTGAACAGAAGACACAGTTTGTAGCGGACATCGGCCGCCACATTAAGCTGCCACATGTTAGTGTTGTTTGTACAGTCAAATAGTATATGAGGATTTACACGAATGGGGGACAAATCAGGGCAAAGCAAGGCAACTAGAAAGACCAGCAAGCCACCCAGCTGCGTGACTTGCTGATCTTTTTCCCTGGTGCTGTGGCAACCAGCACATCACGGTTTCTCTCACACACACGTACGCATGCTGATTCCGTAGGCAGCTGAAGGCTACCGGCATACTGGAACGCTGGTGTGATGTCATGTTGACATACCATGATTCCTGTGAAGCGGGTCTCAGGGTGGCGTGTCAACCTGCTGCTGCCCTACACATGAACCACTTTGGCACTCCCGATCAAGTCATGCAGCTGCTGGCTCAGAGCATGGAACCTTTCAGTGTGAGCACATGAGGCTTTCCCTGTGTGTTACTGGATTACCACACAGCAACTATCACCGGGGCGCTCTCCAATCAAGCCTCGTTACAGTTGAAGATGTCACAGTTGATGATCTTGTCACAGCGGGTTTCTCAATGCCATTGGGCATGTGTTGTGACAGTGTTGCTGCCATATGACAACTCACATTCCAGATGCTACAGGGTGGTTGATGGGGACGGCACTTCAAAATAACTCTATTGCCATATGCTGCAGGCCTACGTTGCAAGCGGGACTGGCAACCCAGCAACAGACAGCAGCGTTCGACAGATGGCAATACGGCTAGGCATCTCCCCTGAGGTGCGCTCTTTGTGTTGGCAGACAAGTTGCCTTTGTAACACAATGTTTGGTTTGGTAATAGTTTGACTGAGGGCCAAGTGAAATGTGAATACCTTACGGTTTGAACAGTATGTTTTACCAACAGGTGTGCTAACCTAGCCAACAGGCATCATTATAAAGGAAACTGTTACACATGCTACACTGAAACTGCCAACAATTAGCGTTGGGATGTTCAATGCGTAAGTCAGATGTTGCAGAAGATGCTTTCAAGCAGCATGAACTCTTTATGCATATTTGATTGCTGTTTGCAGACATTGATGGCCAAGCTAGACAAGGCTTTGGGCCGGAGGCGTCTGCTGACATCCTCACAGCAGCAGCAGCAGGCGCCTAGGCAGCAGCAGCAGCATGAAAATGCAGGCATGGCAAGTGCTGAAGAGCAGGCCAGTGCTGCATTCTCAGGGCCTGGCAGCTTGGACAGCCAGCAGCAGCAGCCAGAAGTTCACCAGCACCAACAGCAGCATGTTGTAGAGCCGCTGCCCGGCGCAGCTGTTGACATAGCAACAGCAGCGACGGAGATTGAGATGCAAGTGGCTGAGTATGCCCTGAACTTCCGCAGAACAGTGTTGGAGGATGATCAGGCTGATCATATCCTGCTGGCGGGCAGCACTGCTCTGCAGCAGGCAGGACTGTTTGTGTCACCAGCAGGCAGCAATGATGAGGCGGTTGGCTTCATTCAGTGGGCAGCCCATATCAAGCAGCTCAGCAGTTACATGGTGGGCCTGCTGGTCCAAATGCGTACTGCTACGCTGGACAATCAGAAGCTGTTAAGGTGGATAGCACTCAAACAGCATACAGAGGCGTCGCAGCAGCAGCTTTTCAGGGACACGGTATTGGCTGAGCTGCAAGCCACCAGGCAGCATCTCGCACAGCTGAGCCAAGGCATAGACGTGGTAATGCTGAACGAGTGTGCATTGCAGCAATCCATAACCACACAACAGCAGCAGCTGCAGCAATTGCAGCATGATGTGTCAGTTGTGCGTGCTGGCGCGCTGCTGCGCTCACAGCCAACAGGGGCTGCAGCTGCAAAGGCTTCAGGCAGGGCTGCTCAGAAGCATGTGACCTCTGGCAAGCCAGGTGGCAGCGGCAGCAGCAGCAACAGCAATGCTCAGCAACAAGCTGAGGGGGTGGCGGCACCAGCAGCAGCAAGTGCTGGCAGTGGCGATGGTAGTGCGGCGGCACCCGCAGAGGCGTATCGGGAATGGCCAGGCCGCTTCAAGAACCCGTCAGGTGTGTGTGAACTTGATAATGTTCCACAAGTGGCCGGTAGCATGCACCCAGGTACCAGTCATACCAGGTGTTCTGTTCATTGAGGTTTGATCAGCTGTCAAGTTTGGCAGGTCAACAAACGTGCTTGAACCTTCATTGGCTATGTGCTTGATACAGTGCCAACATGCACTGACCCCTGCAGATACTGTTGTGTCATGTACAACGTGAGTCTGGCTGTTATTACACTGACACATGCAGTGCAAGTGACATCACTAACACGTTGCATCCAAGTATGCCTTTGAACAGAACTGTGTGAAGCTCGTGCTTGTGACGGCAAAGTTCCCTCAAGACCTTGTAGAAATTACGCACATGATATTCTAGAGGTCCTCAATAATAGCAGAAAGCTATGGACTGCAGGAGCGTGCAGGAGCAAAGCATGCAAGGCTCTGCCCTTCCTATTGTTGTTGGATGGGTGTCTGCTGTTGTAGACTTACTGGATGTGAAGCGGGACAAGGGTCAGACGCCTGTCATCATTGGAGTGAAGTGCCTGGCTCAGGAGTGGACCCATGGTATCCACTTACCCGGCAGCCAACCACCTCAGCATACAGCACCTGTGAAACAGCTAGAGGCAGACAAGCTTGACAAGCGAGGCACTCGGCGTTGGCGTGCAGGTAGCAGCATAAGGAAAGTGGTACATTGGAAGAAGAAGGTCTGGATGGCATATGAGCGGCGCATACTGGGCCATCCTTTGCAACAGGGTGGCAATCCTATCACTGCAATGACTGCCAGTGAGGCTATAGCAGACCTGGAGGTACTAGCAAGGTGAGTGTGTCATTGTCAGCAACAAGTAATGTGTTATTGCAATGCTCGTCATCGTAACATTGGCATGAATGGATCTGGCATAGGGCACCTGTTTTCCATGGCCTTTCCTGACTACCCAGTACACTCTGCGCTTTTTGATGCAGGTATGAATGCTACTGTGATACGTGCGCATTGTGTACAGTTCGTTGGGCTTTCATTCACTGTCAACCGGTGTGCATTGTGTGTCATCAAAGGCTCCTGTGCTGTAACTGCCTTGTGTGCCTCCAGGTTGTTGCAGGCCAAGCAGCCACCTGGTGACATAGAGTCTAGGAAGGGCAAGTGGAAGGACCTGCAGCAGCAGCAGCCAAGTTATGACAAGCTGTGCGAGTACTTGAGCAGCAAAGAGTGGCCAGTGGATGCATATGAGATGGCTTACTGGGACCAGATCTATGACAGCGCAGCAGCAACTGACGCCAGTTAAGTCAAGTGCAAGTTAGGTGGACAGATGCACAGTAATTGAGTTGCACCCTGTTGATTGGTGCTTGGTATGCACTGCTTGTGTATTGCTGTTCGCTGCTGATGGGCTGGTTGGTCTGCAGCAGTTGTGTGCTGCTGCTGTAAACCGGTTGCTTGTTCAGTTGCAGCAGCTGTTTGCTGCTGCTGGCTGGTTGGTCTGCCGCAGTTGTGTGCTGCTGCTGTAAAGCGGTTGATTGTACAGTTGCAGCAGCTGTTTGCTGCTGATGGGCTGGTTGGTCTGCAGCAGTTGTGTGCTGCTGCTGTAAACCGGTTGCTTGTTCAGTTGCAGCAGTTGTTCGCTGCTGCTGGCTGGTTGGTCTGCCGCAGTTGTGTGCTGCTGCTGTAAAGCGGTTGATTGTACAGTTGCGGCTGGTTGGTCTGCAGCAGTTGCATCCTGCTGCTGTATACAGGTTGCTTGTTTAGTAGCAGCAGCGAGCTGCTGCTGGCCGGTTGGTCTGCAGCAGTTGTGTGCTGCTGCTGTATACCTGTTGATTGTTCAGTTGCAGCAGTTGTTTGCTGCTGATGGCTGGTTGGTCTGCAGCAGTTGTATCCTGCTGCATGCTTGCTGATTTGCACCAGCTGTATACAGCTGGTGGTTGCTGTGCATGCTGGTTGGAATGCACCAGCCACATGTTGATCACTTTGTAAATTGTTTTGCATAGTTGGATTTTGCTGGTTTCTGGGTGGTTTGCAGCTGTCGTATCCTGCATACAGCTGGCGGCTGGCACAGCTTCAACGGAAGAACCACCTTTGCAACAGATTGACCAGTGTGCTTGCAACATGTCAATCGTCAATCGTGTAAAAGAGACTGAGATATGATGCCCAGGGCAGTATGGACATGTACATGTGTTCCCTGAGTGGCAGACTATATATAGGCCTATGTAACTGGTGTTGTTTACAACAGTCCCAGCTGTGGGCAGTCTACACTCAGGCAGTTCATCAGTGCGACCCTACGTGTTTATTATAAACACACTACATGTCAGCACCAGCTGCCAGTGAGCACGGAAGTGCTAACAACATCATATTACATACAGAAAATGACACTCATGCCAACAAAACTGTTCAGACACTGCCTGCAGTGGTTAGACATGCCCAAAGACTGCAAGCAGTACAGTCCTGCAGACTGCCGCAGCATTGTGACAACTGTACACACAATCACAGTGTGTCAGCACCAGCCATCATGCAGCCTGCATGATGCAAGCAGCCGTCACATATGCAGCTGTGGAGTGCAGGAAAGCTCAACGTTCATAGAACTAGATTGCAGGGCTGAGCAAGTTTAGCTGCGGCATGATTGCAGCATATCGGAAGCTTGGACCAAGTGCTCCGACTTCCTGCAAATGCACCCAGGACAGTAAACTGCATTGTGCTTCCCAGGCCTTGTTCTCCTGGAGCGATGAATCATCTGATTCTGTGTTCAAATTGTCCTGATGGGCTGGCCAGCTGCGTTGCGTGTTTCTGGCACTCCTACAGGCAGGATTGTCAGTATCCGCCATGGTTACGAGCTAGAGTGCTGACAGAATGCTGATTTGCATGTTTGTATTCATAACTTGACTGAACAGGGCCTTCACGCAAGCTTGAATACCCATCTGCAGCAGTTTCTGAGGCCAGCAGGCTGGCTTATAACCCAGGTACCCAGTTAATCAACCCAGCCACATGCAAGCCATACCCTGGTATACCATCAGATGGCAGCTGTCCAATCAGGCTCTGATCAAAGCTTACCCGCAACGACATGCAGCACAACTCACATACTTAAGTCAGGGTTCCTGGCCAGTGCAACTCAGCCCGACCACCGGGCCCCGCAATGCCATGGTCATCTCAGTCCAGTACTATGCCATGGCCTTTATGAGTCGAGACATGTAATTGGCAAGCCTCAGGGTCCAAGTAGAGGTTTGCGCACATAGAATTCAGAAATCAATGACAGCAATGCTGTGCACTGACCACACAGCTTTTGGTTGCTTGTTGTGCTGTTGACTCACAGCCCTGACAACTGTTTTACATACATACGCGGTATGTACCCACATATGTCCAGTGCGTGTGCAACAGGAAACTGGATGTCTGGATGCTGCACCGGCAGCAGCAGAGACTTCAACGGCATGTGAATTTGTCCTGCTGCTGCAGTAGCACAGCCCAGACCTTGTGCATACACAGTGAATCCCCCACATGCCCAGGAGCCAGAGCACACTTTGTACAGTACCCAGGTATGCATACAACATCCAACCGAGGTGTGCGCTGCTGTGCCTGTCAGCCACAGATATTTCATGACCAGCTGATAGATATTGCGTGCAGCAGTACACCAGTTGCCAGCTTTTGCACAGACAGCACTGCACCCACATGGCCAGGAGCCAGTGCACAGCTTCAAGCAATAGGTAGGTACAAATACAACAGGAGACTGGGATGTGCGCTGCTGTGCCGGCAGCGATAGAACCTGCAATGACCAGCTGACAGATACTGTCATTGTTGCGTGCAGCAGTACACCAGTTGCCAGCTTTTGCACAGACAGCACTGCACCCACATGGCCAGGAGCCAGTGTACAGCTTTGAGCAACAGCTATTTACATATACAACAAGAAACTGAGGTGCGCGCTGCTGCGCCGGCAGCCATCACAACCTTTCATTACCTGTTGATTCTGTCGTTGCTGCAACAGTACACCGCTGACCAGCTTTACACATAAGCACTGCACCCACATGTCACTGTGTACAGATAAATGATCACACTCATGCCAGCAAAACAGTTCGGACACTGCTGGCAGTGGCCTGACATGCCTAAAGACTGCAAGCAGTACAGTCCTACAGACTGCCACAGAATGGTTTGTTTCATAACATGTAGTGTGATACATTTACTACATGCTGACACCAGGAGCAAGTGCACAGCTGTGTGCAATAGCCGGATGCAGACAGGACACAAGACTCAACGAGGTAGGAGGGCTATGTCACGTCGAGGCACTCAGTCTCAGGTAGAGAATGTGTTGGTGTCTAGCAGTTGTGGAATGACGTACCAGATTAGGTATTCGTTTGATTCGGGCAGTACAAGTGCAAGTGCAGTAGCAGACTGTCATATACCATGCATGTATCTAGAGCGTGCAAGAAAGTAAGCTGGCTTTGGTATGACTGTCAAGATTACAGCCACATCAGGAATAGGCCCTATTCCATCAGTTGAACTGATGGCCATGCTTACCAGCAGTGCTCAACTGTGCCTGGTTCTGCAGCTGCTGCTGTTGCTTTGCTTCTGCAGCTGTTGCTTTGCTGCCTGCTGGTCAACTGCTGTATGCAGTTTCGAAGGTAGTTGAGCATCCTTCGGATGTTTCCTGATAGACAGCATGACCCCACTCACAGACAGTGTTACAGACAGGTTAGTATGGAGTGCCGAGTCGCAGGGAACAGACGCTGTAGAGCTTCAAGCCTGGATGCTTGATAGCTCTTACTATGCATTGTCGCAACACGGCGCCGCATTCGATAGGAGAACAAGGTGAGAGTGATCGACGCGCGCAGATGCCCCGAAGGCGCCAACTCCCGGGGATGTCAAGAGGGACTTTAGGCAGAGACTTGGAAACACTGGAGTGGAAGGGCGATGTTTGAGATGCGTGAGTGATTGCCAGGTTCGTACGCAGGCTCTCGCTCTGAGACGTCCAGCTTGAAAGCTCTTTGCACATGAAAGCGCTGCAAGAGGTTGTGCAGCCATGTGTGGGTTGCAGGATCAATATAAACCGGATGCTTACCATTCAGCGGCTCAATGTTATGGCCCAGCGCTGCGTGCTGCTCAACAGTACAGTACTGCTTGCACTGGATCAACTCCGAACGGTCCCCAGATCACGTTTGCAGCTAGGTGTCGTCAAGGTGTAAGGCAAATGCGTTTGGTCTGCTGTCAGGGGTCTGGTGCAGCGCACAGAGTTGTCGTGGTCCACGACAGCCCTGCTAGCTGCCCAATGCACCCAGCGCAAAGGGCGCAGTTGCAGATAGCAAAAACATACATGCACTCATATATACCTCTTGCAAAGAGGCTCCACATGTTGCCTGATATCAGCCTCGGCTGTTCGATGCAATCCGGCTGTTTGATGCTAGGCTGATCGATCATAAATTGCTGCAGTCAGACAAAAATACTCAAGAAACCTCGCTTGCGAGGACAGGCTGCTCTGCATGGGGGAGGGGCCAGGTGCGATTCGCTCGCATCGCATGGCCAGGCGCAGCGCTGCGTATATACCATAGGATAGTAACAGCAAAATAGAATTTGGTCTCTGCAGGTGGCCAAAGCCCGTTCGCTGCCTTCCTGGGCCCCCCTGCTTCAGGCGTGCACGATGCATCCCAGCTGTGGACGCAGCCACGCGAAACGGCTCTTGGACTAGGCCCAAAACGTTTCCTGAGGTGCGTCACAATGTACTGAACGCCTGCAAACGGTCCGCAGACGGTGTCCCCGGCTCTATCCTAGGCTGGACCGTCAGAACCCTGGGGATCATCATAATACTGATGGCACAGCTGCACCACCTGCTGCATTCGATGCTGGCAGTCACTGGCACGTGCACAGTGGCCTGCTTGGTACTTGTAATCAAAGCCTTGTGTTGAAAACTTCAAATGTCTTGTATGTCAGATCAATCCTGAATGCACGGCCGCAGTTGCCTGTTCAAATGCTTGCAGGAGCTCTGCTCACCATATCATATCACCTGCTTTACCACCGATTCATCAGGAACGGTATCAAGTATGTTAATGATTATCATACAGAGAGTTGTAACTCTCTGCAGCTGACTAGTCATTTAAAGCTGCAGCCTGTAGTACTGCTCCTGCTGCTGCGCTGCTGTTGCAGTTCGGCAAGGCCTCACTTAACGTCCTTGAGCCATGCAACAAGCAACATTTTGCTGGCAAGAGCTGCAGTGCCATGCACGGGGCTTACTAAGCTGAGGTGTAAAAACTGCAGGTTATGCCCGTGCGAGCCAAAATCCGCTGGGCATGACACACTTCCCTCAAAACATGAGACGCCATCAGAGCCAGTACTGCAGTTGCTGTTTCACAGCCTGCTGACAAGGCTGCTTTTGGCAACATATGGTGTTGTACAACACATGTGGAGCGGCCCAGCTACGGTAGTTCCCCATGCAATGCAGTGCCTGTTTCTGAACCCGCAGTTAGGTGCAGCCATATTTCATGACGAAACCCCTGGCAGAGGTACGGCAGTGCGCTAGGAAGGCTTGCAGGACCTGGTAAATCTCAACGGTGGGCCGGTTCAGGAGTTGTGTCCACACGGAGCACCCCCACGCACTGGAGTCGTTAACCGGCAGCACATCAGGTCATAGGTGAGATACGGAAATTGCAGCGCTGGTGTGCGACTGGAGCAAGATATTTGATGCAGTTCCTTTTGTTGACACATGCTTGCGCAGGGCTTCACCATGGTGAGATTGGTGTACTTTCGCCAAGGGGTGTATATGGGGAATCCCAGGGAATCCCTATATATACCCCTTGCTTTCGCGACGCATGTGCTGATATTCCAGCGCCAGTCTGTGCACCACTCTATCTGCAAATCGGGATGCCTGTGCCTGTATTGCAGGTGCGCATGACGGCCAGGAAGCAGCTTGTCGACTGGGTGGAACAGAGCAGTGGATTTGACGACGCGAAGGTTGACAAGGCCGTGGAAGCCATTGAGAGTTTCACTGATGACCGATGTGCTACTTACATGGCGGCGTCAGTGGAGAGCCGGCTCAGGCTGCTGAACGCGGTCATTGCTGGAGGTGTGTTTTGGGCTGCACCCTGCTATGCTCCTCCTCTACACCCGGATGACTATGGCAACACCTGCACTGCCTCCCACTTGCGCCAGGCAGCTCACAAGAGCTTCTGCACTGGGTAGCCCAGTTGGGTTTGGCAGCATTAGCTTTTGCATCAGAACCTGTACACTGTGTGTTCACAGCAGCAGCAGCAGCAGCAGCAGCAGCAGCAGCAGCAGCGGCAGGAGTGTGTAGCATTTCTTGGGTCGCTGGGTAGCCTCAGCTGGGGGAGGCAGCAGGCTCTGTTGGAGACCTTGGTGAATTTGAACAAGTTCTGTGCACAGCAGCAGCGTGTTGTGAGTCAATGCATGTGTTTCAGCATGACAGAAGCAGAGTCTGCATATGGGCTTCTCAGCAGAGTGTCCAGTAACGCTATTGGGCAGCTGCAGTGGGGCTAGTGGGGGGGATGCATGGGGATTACACGCATACGCTTCCCAGATGGAGCAGCATCCATTGCAGCAGCAGCAGCTGCATACAATTGGCATGTGCAGTGGGATTTGGCAGCAGTGCGGGGGCGGCAGCGGCGGGGATGCGTGGGAATACCACGGGATCTTGTTGGGTTTGTTGGGGCAGCACCCGTGAAATGCAGCTGTAGGCAATGGCAGCTAGGCAAGCAACAGTCTTCCATCCGTATCAGCAGCTTGCATACTGCCAAGCAGCAGGTTGTGTGACCTGCATTGTGGCAGACTATGGGTAAGGGCCAGGGAGTACTCTGACTTGTTACACTAGACACTCCTGCACCTCTGCTCATTTGTCTACTCTATCAGCAATCGTGTTTGTATCGCTGCCAGCACCATACGGTTGCCATGGCTCCCCACTGCTGCTGCATGCCTGCATAAGCTGCACAATCCTTGTCGATCCCAGCACCTGTGCTGGCAACAACTGACGCCTGACTGCTGTCACTTTCCTTGCATGTTGTCATCAATGGTGCTGCTGGACTGGCAACAACAGGCAACACTGCAGCAGGTGAGGTTTGTGGGCACAGTAGCGGAGTGCCATGCAGCTTGCACAAGCTTGTGGGGTGGATGAGATAGCGCCAAGCTTGTTGGGGTTTGAACACCCTCGGCACCATGGGACGGCTACAGAAGTAGCAGCAGCAGCAGCGGGGGATATGTGGCAATGCTCACAGCGTACGCTCACCACGCCAACAAAACCAGCAGCAGCAGTCGCATGTGTTGGCCCCTCTGGGCTTACCCACCAATAGGGCAAGCAACTCCACACACACTTGACCAGCACTTTGGCTCTTCAGGCAGCAGCGGCGGTGAGAAAGCAGCCAGCGAGGATTTGTGGGAACATCACAACAATTATTGTGCATGTTCGGGCAATACCTGTGATTTGCAGCACACTCCAAACGCACTTCCCACGAGGGAACCTCTATCAGCCTGCAGCAGCAACGTCTGCACCTGACATACCCTTTACACGGCCGATACAATATGTACACACACAAAGAAACACATAGTGCTTCATCAATGACATCTGTGTGCACAATACATGTTTTACATGTTGTACATGTGGGGCGGGCCCTGCCGGGCAGGCTAGCATGGAAGTTGGCTGAAGCGCGGACAATTGATCATACACTTACAAAGGGACCAATCCAATCGTGTGACAGCAGTGTTGTTTTTGCTCTTGGCCACTTCAGCAAGGCAGCTGATATGTCTCTAAACTGAACTAGACTGATAGCCTGCTAGCAGATTTCATGCTGAACCAGGCCAACCATTTAGTGGGGTGTGCCATTGCATGTAGGCAAGAAGGTGTTCACCGCCTATCCCACCACACCTTGGTGGCGCCGCTGGATCAATGTTTGATGCTTCTTGCGTGTGCTTGTAGAGGACGTTGATCGTGCAGAGGAGCTGGCAGAGAAGGTGAAGGCACGTCATTGGCAGTTGTGGGGCCCTGTGGCCACAAGTTGAGTTGGTGTGGGAACCCTGTTGATTGGACTTGTGAACAGAGTCCCCCCATCCATCCCGCTGCTCGGCTGCAGCTCTAGACGATGATTTTTTTGACTGAGTCTTGATGAGTATGTTCACACATGCACTAAATAGCACTTGTGGTTGTTCATAAGCTTGCATTACTGAGTGTTAAGTTTGCTCTCCTCGGTGCACCAATGCTGCACCAGTGGTGGATTGTAACCCAGCATGAGAAGCACTGCGTTGGTCGAGTCACTTGATGTTGTGAAGTGAGGGCGATGTGGTGCTGACAGCGGCTACATCAGTTGTGTTAAGCTGGTTACAAGGGTGTGGCTGGTTCTGAACCTGCTGGTCTTGAGTTTGCTGGCAGGAGGGATCACCCCTCCATGCCATGGCATGGCGTATGCGGGTGTATACACGTGTATGCAATGTATGCGTATGCGGGTGTATATATACGGGCAAAAGGGCGTGTTTATGTGGATTTATTCTCGGCGTTTATCTCGATGTTTATGATTCTTTATGATGTTATTAGCTGCCTTTACATGCTTATCCAGCGTGAATGAAAACAATAGTAGTGCGCAATAACTCTGTAACACCCGCTTATCCACCACTCAAACTCATGTATTCCCATTCTTTTTTTGCTGAAGTGTTTATTGCTGGAAACCTTACCCGGGTGCTTGTTGAATTTATGACACTGTCCAGAGTTTACCACAGCAGCATAGTAGTTAATGTAGCATCAGCAACAGTTCTTGCGGGCCGGTTACTCTGCATAGATTCGTCCTTCAAATAACGCCGTAGTTTATGCCGTAAGATTGTGCACCACAAGCAAATCACCCACATTGCGCTGCTTGAGGCAGTACTTGAGTTGGCTACGTTTTCAACTTCTCTTGTTCGATTGGCAGGCCCAAGCTTTAGCGGTGACCACCAGTGGCTTTACCCTGTTGTGATTTACAGCCTGTGACAGACCTTGACGATCCAGCTCGTGCAGCGCAGCAACAGACTTTGCAATAGCTGGGACACAAAGTCGAACCCCGGTTCCCCCCAAAGGGGAAATCGGGGCTGACTAGTGGGGGGGGGGGGACCGTAACAGGCGGTTGGCAAGTTCCAAGGGGGTTACTTCCATAGGGACACTTGTAGACTTGTTGCCAGCACTTACGGCCAGGTTTGGGTAGTAGTTTTTGGCTGCAACATGATCATCATTGGTATTCGGAATTGAACAAAAGCATTTGCAAATGCTTTGGGACAACTCATGATCACAGGCTGGCAGCCAGTGGTGGGTGTCATTTGTGTCTACAAGTTGGCTGGCGATAGCTCCAGCCCGCAACGGCGAAAGAAGGCAGAGTGCATGCAATGAACTGGTCAATCAGGTACTGGTACTTTCTGTCCAACGGTAGGGATTGTGGAGTCGCCCCGACACACACAGTACCCTCCCTCAACTTACGCTAGCGCTCTCTTGAAAGCGCTACGCGGAGCTCATTCATTCATTCTGTCCAGATGTGAGATTAGAGCCAGAGTCGTCCGATGGCCACTGGGATCGTGTAACGGTGTATCACAGGATATGCCGAATGTGCACTGCTGCGCTGGATTTATATCCTTGAAGTGTGTAACACTTGCCAATTGAATTGTGGCTTCTGAATGGGGTTTACGTGGGTCTCTGCATACAGGCAAGACAGCTTAGTTCACCAGAGAACAGTGTTCACCAGCGTATATATGTGCTTCTGCTCTTCATTCCTGCTTTGTATACATGTTCACACACTATTACGAAGTTCTTACTTCTGTTATGTTGTGGGATGCAAAGCTGAGGTTCTCTGCAGCAGCTGGCTGACCGGCCCTCACTGGCCCATATATATATTTGGCAAATATGCCAGGCTACAAATGATTTGTAAATGCAGCCTATTTGGGCAACCAGTGCAGGGAATGTGGGATAAGAATGCGACCCCTTGCATGGCACGGCAGCTGCACCAGGCCGTGCAAGCTTTTGTTTGACTATCAGCAATGGCGAAACATTGGAAGCCACTTCACATGTCGTGGTGTACATCACAACTAGTTAATTGTTAGTGTATGCTATGCAGCGGCTTAGCGTGAATACTGCAGTGACCCAGACAGAGAGGTAATAAGATAGGCACTTATACTTTATCATGAGCCCACGCGAATTGCATGTCTGCGCGCCGAGGGTGAGCCGGGCTGTAGCTGCTGCTGCTGACGTGGAGTCAGTCCCAGGGCAGGCTCGTCCCGAGACTGACAGGTGACAAGGCAGCCCTTTCAACGGCTTT
>NSMO01014094.1:0-11989 GCA_002588565.1 Coelastrella sp. UTEX B 3026 | reverse complement strand
TGCAAAGACGCCAAAGTGCAGAAGCTGGTGTCCTGCTTGTCAACATGTGTTTTCCCAGACAAGACATCATACCCAATCGACGAGACCATGGTGCACAATGGCCCTCCTCACTTCTCAAATGAGGTGCGCTATGCAGCCGCACAGCTGTTTCCTGCTTGTAGCATGCATACGCAGCAGCTGGTGCAGCATCTTACACATAAAGTGCCAGCACTGATATCTCCTTGTGCCTGGTGCAGGGCTATGCTTATGCAAAGCGCATGGTGGACATGCAAAACAGGCTCTACAACGAACAGTATGGCTGCAACTTCACTTCAGTAATTCCAACCAACATTTTTGGGCCTCATGACAACTATGACCTGGCAGACAGTAAGTGATAACTGCCCATTGTGCAAGCATACTGCTTGTGGCTAGCTCTGCTGTTTCACTGCTGATTGGCCTTGTGATGACAGCAGTCATGTCCTTTCCTGCACAGCCGGCTGACAGCCCCATACAATAGGCAGTGGACTGCTTGTGAATGCAAGGGTACTTGGCGGTGGCGGTATCCTAGGTGGTGCTGCGTTTGTCGTCATACACGCGACTGAGAGTCGTCACCTGTTCCTGCAGGCCATGTCATCCCGGGTCTCATTCACAAGTGCTACATGGCAAAGCAGGAAGGCAAGCCATTTACTATCATGGGCAGCGGCAAGCCACTGTAAGTAGCCTTGCACTTGCAGACAACTACAGGTGACTGGCCTTGCAACAGCATGCCCCGCTTGGTTAGGCATAAGGACACTGCGGCGCTTGTAGCCTGCAGCATCACCATGTCACAGCTAGCTGTGAGTGAAGGTGGCCAAGCAATGCGTTGTTGCTGCTTGCAGTCGCCAGTTCATCTACAGCCGTGACCTGGCGAGGCTGATGATCTGGGTATTGCGTGAATACCCTGAAGTCCATCCAATCATCCTTAGTGTTGATGAAGCAGATGAGGTTACTATTGCTGATGTGGCAATGTCAATCGTAGATGCTATGGAGTTCAAGGTACGTGACTGGCAGCTGTGGTGCACTGTTTACGTCAGCTGCTTGCAGGAATAGCGTGAGTGGGTGCGGAAGGGGGAGGTATCAGGAGCTGCATGACTTTACCCCATCCAGCATGATGCTGACCTGGTGGGGAACAGCAGCTCCGTGCAGCTGCAGCAGAACAGCAGGCACGCTGACTCAGCCCCAACACAGCTGTGTGAGCACCAACTGCTTCCTTTGGGTTGTCTGCAGGGGCCTGTTGAGTTTGATAGCAGCAAGGCTGATGGACAGTACAAGAAGACAGCCTCAAATGCCAAGCTCAGAAAGTACTTGCCGGACTTCAAGTTCACGCCTTTCAAGCAGGCAATGAAGGAGAGTGTAGACTGGTTTGTGGAGAACTACAAAACTGGCAAAGTCCGTGGTGTGAAAACCCAGAACGGCGCATAGTGGTGGTCCTGTGAGTGGGCCTGTGTAAGTGTTCCTGCAAGGCACTCTCCTGCAGGCGGCCTTACAGCTTTTTGGCCATATTTTTGTTCAAGGCAAAGACAGCATGATGATGCTGGGATATGCAGTGTTTGTGTATCAGTGTTAGGAAGCACTTGCTACTTCAGCCTAGTGTTGAATAGCACTTGCTACTCCAGCCCCTGCCCAGGTTTTCTGGTCACGCTGCTGCTCAGCAGAGTCCCAGTTGAGGCTCTTTCATAACAGCCACCGGCTGCGGCTTATCTGGGCACTTTTGGTCTGCTTGGGCGTTGTGCGGTATCCAACAGCACGTTTTGGATGTGCATGTGCAGCTATTTGGCCTGGCATTCTTGTCTCAGGCTGCCAGCCTGATGGCCATGTACTGCTTGTTGCCATGATAGCAGCGCAAGTTTGGCGCAGCGCGGCCGATGCACAAGTTCTGAACGACTTAGTGTTCTAAAGCACCGCCGCGCTTGCTGTTCGATTGGGCGCGCTGCTGTCATAAAGGTACAGAGGAGTTGTTGATTCGACGGACTAAGTTTAGACTACTCCAGTCTGCAACTCGGATCATAATGCTTATTAGATGTGGTAATCAGTGATACAGAGAGTGTAGTTCTCGCAAGTGCTGGATCTCGTCCAAACTCTCCCGCTGCTGCACCACTGCGCTGCGATGAACGACAACGTAGAGAGACGCTTGAGGGTGTTGGAGGGCCATTTGGCCGCCCCCAGCGAGGCACAGCAGCTTGCTCGCTCGCGCACCGCTGGTGGCAGCAGCAGCTATGCCACTGCTACAGGACAGCCTAGCAGCTACGCTCGTGTGCATGGGGAGGTGTCTCGGGCGCCAGCAGTCTGGAGGCGTATAGATTGTGTAGCCAAAGAGCGTCTAGAGGAGGTCAAGTACGAAAAGTCAGATGAGGGTATAGCAAAGGTGCTGCTGCTGGCTGGTGCTGCTTTCAAACACCTCTGATTCCAATCGCGAAGCCCTCATTGCAAACCTTCATGCATGCAGATCACTATTAACAGGCCACAAAAGCGCAATGCCTTCACTCCAAGAACAGGTGAACAACCCGCACGAGTGCAGCGACAATAGCAGCAACCCTCATGTGGTTGCTGTCAGTGGAGCACATTGTCGTTGTCATGGGCGCTGCCTCAAAACACTTGACCAGTTAGCAGAGCACAACAGGTGCCTTGTGTCGCAGTGATGATGCCCGTTTGAACTGAAACCTGCACACCACGTCAAGACGGTAGCTCCCTTGGCACAAAAAGTCTCGGAAGCATTGACGGTGCCCCTCAACCTGTCCTGCGCTGCCTTGCAGTTATGGAAATGTCCTGGTGTTTCACTGACGCCAGAGATGACCCACGGATAGGAGTAGTCATACTGACAGGTCAGCTTTCATAGCAGCACATAGCAGCTATGCGGCCATGGCAGCCCTATGGTTGGGCGTGTCGAACACTTTAGCAGTCGCGCATGTCCACAAAGCAAAGGGCTTTGAGAGGCAACAGTGTGGACATAAGACACTCAGCACGCTGTCTCAAAAGTAAACTACGCCAATGTGCTGACAGAAAATTTGGTAAAAACGTGTTGACACTGGAGCCTGTTGCATGTATTCATCCTTGTGGCTCATCATTTGACAGCACCTATCCTGTAAACTCTGATGTGCATGTGTGCAGGCGAGGGCTCTCTCGCCTTTTGCAGTGGTGGCGACCAATCTGTACGAGGCAAGGGCGGCTATGTGGGTGAAGACAATGTCCCCCGACTTAATGTCCTAGACTTGCAGATGCAAATACGGCGCTTACCAAAGCCAGTGATAGCCATGGTGGCTGGGTATGCTGTTGGTGGTGGACACATACTGCACATGGTGTGCGACCTCACGGTGAGAAAACATGATGCAGTAGCAGTGGTAGCAACACGTGTGACATTGGGAGCAGCAGCAGCAGCAGGTGATGGCCCTGAACATCACCGCATTCAGCTGTTCAGCAATGAATAGTATTACTAGTGTTCCCGGCGTGTAGCAGCTGGTAGACTTGCCGCTGTTTGTGACAGAGGCTCGCTGATGCTAGTGTCCTGCTGTCACAATCCCTTGCTGTCATGTTTTTTATGCAGATTGCAGCTGATAATGCAGTGTTTGGCCAGACTGGCCCCAAGGTTGGCAGCTTTGATGCTGGGTATGGATCAACTCACATGGCAAGACTGGTAGGGCAGAAAAAGGCTCGGGAAATGTGGTTCTTGGCGCGACTTTATGATGCACAGGAAGCAGAAAAGATGGGCTTAGTAAACAAGGCAAGTGCTAGTTGTCTCAAGGGGCTGGTGTCTCTACAGGCACGACTTGTTGCATGGCTCAGTCACTTTTACAGGCACGTCAACTGATGTATGCCAGAGCACATCAGCGTCAGCAGCAGCAACTGCCTAGTGCGTCACTGACGTTGGCAGCTGCAGCCAGTAATGACTATAGCATCGCAGTGTGTGTGAATGTTCAGACTCTGGTGAGCGCCTGCTGTGGCCCAACCTTGGCGCACCAGCTCGACTAAAGACTGCGCACACAACATGCGCTGCTGCCAAGCGGTTGGATTGATGCGTTGCAGGTAGTGCCGCTTGACCAGTTGGAGGAGGAGACACTAGTTTGGTGCAGAGAGATCATGCGTAACAGTCCCACAGCACTGAGGTTACTGAAGTCAGCACTAAATGCAGCAGAGGACGGGCAGGCGGGCATACAGCAGCTTGGTGGCGACGCCACGCTGTTGTTCTACCAGAGTGAGGAGGGCAATGAGGGTAGATCAGCGTACTTAGAGAAGAGACAACCAGACTTCAGCAAGTTCCCTAGGTTACCATGACCTCCCTGGCTACTTTGTCCGGCAGCGAAGTACCTAAATTAATATGTCTCACAGCAGCCAAAGTAACGACTCAAAGGCTCTACCTTCCAGATGCACCGCCAAAAGCTGTTGAGCGCGGCGGGACCGTGACACTCCGCGACTTCACACAAGCGCCTACCGAGTGCTGGGGCCACCTGGTAGTCACGGTCTTCCTTCTTGACGTCGATTAATCTGGGTACATGCGCACCGGGGCTGTTCAAAACAGCACGGGTCAGACTGTACTGCTAGCCCCGTCCTACTGCGAGACCTGTGGTGTAGTTCCCTCGTGACGCAGGTTCATCAGCTGCATACGACCGTGTCACATCAGCACCTCCCGCGCAATCCTGTGGTACGCCTTCGTCAGGTTTACACTCCTTCTCTTGGCTCAGACATCGATTGAGTGATCGCATGATCCCATCAACTCTACGGCTCTTCTTCCAGTCCGGCAAACAGTAGTGGTCACCATCATCTGATAGGATAGCGCAGTACGTGCAGTTAAGGTGGCTGCCCAGACTGCTGTCTGCAGCTGCTGGCTGGCAAAAACAGCGGCAAGCAGCAGTGCTAATGAACCAAACGGCGACACTGATACATTCACATCTAAGGTGAGCAGCCTGTGATGACCTTTTAGGCCATGCCAGCAGTTTAGTGCTCCCTATACTGCACCTCCTGCTGCTGCTGCCACAGCAACAGCAGCATCACACAATCGTGATACAAAGTGATGAACTCGCTTACAGCAGGAAGCGCATTGACAAGCATCTTTGTCTGTCAGGCAACACGGCTTCAACAACCCCACTGGTGTGACCTGTATTGCCCCGGGCAAGGTGTTGGTAGCAGAACAGGGTAGATATCAGGTGCGATCACAGCCAGTATGGTGCCTTACTGAAGCAACGACAGCTTGTGATGTGTTTGCAGCAAATATAGGCGTCCTCAGAATATACGTGTTTTTCTTAACCGTATACACTAGCCATGTGCCCACTTGCATACATAGCGCAAGCAGTCCACATACAATATCAAGACTCAGCCGGTGACTTCCATGGGCCATGGTCAATCTGCATCTTCGGGTTGTGATGGACAGCTGTTGGTGAGGAACAGTAGTAGTAGACACTGCTTAGGCACCTGTCATGAGAGCCGGACTCACACAAGATCGCATCAATGTCGGCCTCACTGTGCAGTTGATATTGTGTCATGGCTCTGCCTATGAGTGTCGAGAGACGGTAGCTGGCACCGGCAAGCAGGGCCCCCTGTGTGCTGACAGCATTGAAGATGAAGCAACAGCAGATCAGGCCAGACTGTTTTGCCCAAGAGCTGCAGTCTGCGGCTCATCACAGATTGTGTACTTCAGGTACAGTGGAGGGACAGCTGCATGAACACTCATGCATGAACCATTTGCATAAGTCATGAACCCTCCAATCCCCCTGCTGTCTCACGTTCAGCTTGAGTTTACGAGGCTGCTGAAACAACAATAGTAGTCTTGCTTCGTATACCCAACAATGAGCTGAGGGTCAGTGAGTTGAGGGGGTGTGGGGTTCGCCTGCAGTGATGCAAACTGCGTCCGGCGGTTTGTGGCAGCCACCAAAGAGATCCGAACCATCGCGGGCCTCCCAGCGAAATGTCAAACCCCTGACAATGGCCTGTCAAACCCCAGCACCACCAGCAGCTCATCAGATGCTCAGCGATTCAACAGCCCTTGGGGTCTAGCGCTGGATGAGGACGGCGGAGTCCTGTATGTAGCTGACAGTGGTCATCACTCAGTGAAGCGTGTGCTGCTGTCTACTGGTGACGTGTCAGTGGTGGTGCCACAGGGCTCAGGCTTGAGGTACCCAGTCGGCCTGGTGAGCACAACTGCAGCGTACAGTGGTTGATAACACACTTGCATTGATGCAATTTTGACGCTTATGGATGGAGGGGTTGTTGCAGGGGCGTCATGCTCAACATTGTTGGCAGCATCATATGAGCAGCAGGACGCCACAGATACTGCTGAGTGCTGCATGTAGCGCTGAGCGTGAGCGACTAAGTCAGCCAAGCATGCGCCGCAGTAGGCCTTTATTCAAGGCCTCGACAATCATCGCTGGCTGCAGCTTCGGTGGGAACACCACCGCGTGTGCTGCCATACACTGGTGCTGGCCTGCAGCTGGGTCTCTATGGTGCCAATCAGCTCAGCACTGAGTTGCTTGGACAGCTCAAAAGCAGCAGCCCAGTGCAGAGCAGTCCATGGTGGGCTTATGTGCACCATTGTTGTTATGTTTGTAGGCTCTCCATCGTGATGGTGAGTGGTTGTACTGCTCAGATGAAGGCGGCATCAAACGTATTGAACTGGCTACTGGAACTGTGGTGGCTTGGGCAGGTGGGTCAACTAATACCATCGGTCAACATGCCATGCTGGAGCTTGTTCTTTTCTTTCTGCATTCATGGTGGGCAACTGGGCCTGGCTGCCTGTGATTACAGCTAAACCTAATGCTTAAACGGGGGTGCTTCTGGATGTTGGAGTTTTATGCTACTCAAGCAGCTGCAAGACACAGCACAAGACCGTTCATGCCAGTCTTCAATGGCTCGTGGGAGAGCACACACGAGGGTCAAAACCTGCTCTGACAGCACACGACCTGATGCACCAGCAGGCTGGGTGATCAACAAAGACCTCAGCGTGCTGAAGCTTTTACAGCTGTGCGTTGATGCAGGTTACAGCTGTGGCCTGCAAGATGGTCCGGCCCTGTCTGCCAAGTTCAATGGTCCTCGCGGAATTACCCTTGACTACACCGGCAACCTGTATGTTGCTGACAGAGGCAACAGCTGCATACGCAAGATCAGCCCTGATGGTATTGTCAGTACTGTACTCCCTGGTGGTGTGGTAACACAGCCATACGACTGTGATATCAGCCATAAGGGGGAGCTGGTGGTCACGGATGCTTACCAGGCAAGCACAATGCTAGAAACACGGTTGGCTGTAGTTACATGGTACTGCTGTTACATGTCTAATACCTTTCGCATGAGGCAGCCAGTCAATGGTCCCACCGGCAGGGGCTGTGTGACGGCAGCCGGTAGCAGTTGTTCAGGTCTGTGCTTGTATGACCCCAGCATGAAACTGACAGTGGTAACTCAACTCACAGCGCAGCGGTTACCCTTGTGGCCTTCCGCTGGCAGGAGTGCCACACATGTCATAGTGTGCAATCAGGGATTGCTGCTGCACACCGTCCCGGAGCACACCATCTGGCGGTTTGTATGACAAGGATATTCAATATGGCAAACTGTTACAACACATACAAGTGGGCCAGGGTGCTGATGAATCTCTTATCAGCATGCCGTGTGATGGCTGTACTGCAGGGTGTTCTCCATGTGTTTGACCTGAACCTCCAGCGTCCAGACCACATCAAAGTGCCTCACAGCAGCTACACAGCACGCATGGGTGCACTGCTGGACACAGGGGAGGCGGCTGATGTCACATTCAAGGTACACACCTGCAACCACTGCAGCAGCAGCGACCACTGCCATGCTGCCTTCCTTGCAATGCAAATGGCAAGATTTCTGTGTGTAGCAGCCATCCATTTCAAGCGATGCTTCGAGGCTTTCATCTCCTGCTTTTGTACTTGAGTGGTGGTTCGAGTCTGTATGCTAGCTACGTATTGGCAGCGGCAACCCTGTAAGGCTTGGCTATAGCTGCCGCTGCCGCTGCTGTGTTACTGCCCAGGTGTGTGATGAGCAGATCTCGGCTCACAAGCTCATACTGATGACCCAGTGTGACTACTTCAGGAAGATGCTGGCACCTGATAACTTTGCTGAGGGCCAAACGAATGTGATCACGGTACAGGACACCACAGCAGCAGCATTCAGAGCTCTACTCAGATGTCTGTATACAGGTGGGCCGGCATTAACAACCATTACACAGTGTGGCTAACACACATTGGTGAACATAGGCCTAGATTGTTTTGTTTCTAGTAAGTAAACTTTGGGCATCCTTATGCCTGCTGTACCGACTTGTATTGAAGGGACCTCAGTTTGTCATGGCACAGCCGCACGAGCCTTTCATAGCCTGTCACTCTCGGCTAACTGAACCCAGGTCTTGCCGCAGTTAGCAACTAGCTAGCCCACCCCCAGCACCTGAGAGGGCCTTGAATCATAGGCTTCAATCACTCCACGTCCTGTCTTCTGCAGATGAGCTGAGCTTTCCAGATGACATCATACTAGATGTGATGCTCTTGGCACAGAAGATGGTCATACACCGAGTGCTCAACCATTGCCTCCTACATGTACGGCACAATCTGTCTCCACGCAATGTAATCAACTGGTTGATATGGGCGGATGAACACAACGGCTTTGGAGAGCTCAGATCAACAGCCTTCAGTTACTTGGTAAGCACTGGGGTTCAAGTGAGTGCTGCAATGTAACTTGATAGCTATCGAATGCCATCATTTTTGGGTTGTGACTACAGGTGGCTGCTAGACAGCCAACCTCTTATTGCAATGAAAGCCACTTCAGGTGTCTGGCACCCAGTGTCTGGCTAGGCACGTACAGCGGCCATGACGGTTTGGTGGCGGTCACGTGCTCCTCTCATTCGCTTTACTGACCCTGTGTTTTATGACTCTCTAGTGTGTCTGCAGCTGCTGTGTGCATGCTCACACTGTGGCCCACTGCTGGCATGCTGCTGCTGTGCACCACAGGTGTCCAACTTCAAAGATGTGCGCAAAGACAAGGAGCAGCTCTCCATATTAGTAGCTAGAAGACCAGACCTGGTTTTAGATCTGCTGCTAAGACTTTGATTGCCTGCAATCATGAGCAGATTGCAGACTTGTTGTCTTTGGCCTCGGGCCATGCTTAGTGCACACATTCCAGAGGCAGATGAACTCCAGTGTAGAGCTGAGCTTTCAGCAATACACAGCTGCTCTGAGTCGAGTGTAAATAGTGAAGTGTGTGCGTATACAAGCCGTAGAACAGCAAGCAGGTGACCACCAGCAAACAGGAGATAGCTCTTGTAGGGTTCAGCACACATAGCATGATACAAGCCTAGGTGTACAACAGGTCGCTTGAACAGGGATACTAGGTTACCATGCAGTACATAGTATGTACATGGTTTGGTTGCCCATAAGTCTGCAGCCGTGTCCCTATCAGCGTATATATGTGCTAGGTAGTTATGTGTGATGCACCACCTTGAGACTGAACGTAGATATAGAGTTGACGTCTCAGAAGCACAGTGTCAGGTTCTGAACATGGCGCCCTTTATATGGATTGCTTCTTTTTGTGCTGATGTAGACCAGGCTGGGAGATGCAACAAGGACTTGCTACCAATGCTTGCTGGTGATAGTTTGCTGGCTTTTATAGATCGCATTGCCTCATGCAACTGGGCATAATATCAAGGCTTGATACTGGGCGCAAGTTCAAGGCTTAATATGATGCCTGCTCCGTTGTCCCTTTTTACTCTGAGGGCTAGAGTGTAACAAGGTTATCTGGTTGGAAGTTCCAGCTGCACATCCCACAGCACTGCCACACAGGCAGATTGTTTCAGCTCTTTGGGTGGTTGGGGCCACTCACGCTCTCCTGTCAGGATTGATGTTAGCAATCAGGTTAGGTCCATTTTTGGTGTTCAGTTCTGGGGCCATCAGACGGCGTCCCTGTGGTCACTGCTACGGGTTGCTTATGTAACTGCGTGCATTGCTTCTGTAGCCGCACTTGCGACCACCGATGCAGTAGGTGTTAACTGCACAATCATCCAAAACACCAGTGGTTTGTTTTGTCTCTGCATATAGACTCAGTGTTGGACACTGAGCACGCACCAGTCCTAAAGCAGCGGTACTGTGTCGAGTCATATGACAACAAATGCATTTGTTGCGAGCTTGCAGGAAGCCCTGAGCATGGCCTCTGCAAACAAAGCAGATCACTGCTGCAGACTGCCTCTGTCAGACACACGACGCAGACCTGACGGGCCTGTGACTCTACAAATTCACATTGGCAGTCCCGCAGGTGTTGAGCAAAGCATGCTACACACGCACCATGCTGACTTGAACATCTGAACCCAGTCTTGCAGCTGGCCATTGAATGTCTTTTCAAAAGACCCAAGTTGGGAGACGCCATCCTGTATTACTCGTGCATTTGAAATGCGGTTCTGTTGTTCCTTGCGGCATCTCTTGTAAGTGTGAAAGTAACTTATGTCTGTCTGTGCAGAGGCAGTCTCCACACAGGCCAATCCAGTGACAAGCTGCAAAACACAACACCACACACAAGACAACCACAACATGCGCAACGATTTGAAAATAAATCACAACAAGCACATTATAGCTCTATGGCCATCGCCTCGAGCTCAATTGCAGAGGCGGAAACACCACCACCCAGCCTGGGTTATGACTGGCAGTGACTCACAGCAACGTGCACAGTATGCTTCTTGGTTGTTACGCAACAGGCCTTGCATGTAGTTGACTATCGGATGCACATGAGATTGGCGCGCCGGGTTAAGTCCGTGAGAGCCTGTAGGCTGGAAGTTACCAACATGTTCCAACGTCACATCCAAGGACGGCATGATAACGGGTTTGGCAGTCTCTGCCACGACTCCCAAGCCGCTTTTCAAATTGGGACCAAGCTCGCCGCAGAGGACCTATTTTGCCCTTTATGTTCAGCCGCGGTGAACACAAGTGAGACCAGCCGTGGCTGCCTGATGAGCCTGTTGGGCAGCCCAGTCTCCGCCGCGCGAGACGATACATTTCACTGGTTCGCAGCTGACCCGAAGCCCGAGAAGCCTGCGGACTGCTATGCATCTGATGTCTGAACATGGTTTTTAATTCACGCCGAATACGACCGAAGTGAACGTCACGAGTGACCGGGCAGTGATGCGGACACTTCCGTCGGACGGTGGTTCGCGGTGGGCGGTTCTCAACGAACTTCTGCCGACGAAAACTCTGACAGTTTACATCCGTTTGGGTTGGGGCACAAGTGTAAGGGTGCGAGGCTCCAATGCCTTATAGTCTTTACTCGATCGAGCTCCACAGCATCAGCGTGCGCGCGCTGGCAGGCCACATTCTTTCACCTGCTGTCTTGGATGATGACACTTGTCAGCCTTTGTTACAACAGCATATAGCAACCATGTGGCAGCATCTGAGATCAGGCATATTGTACTTTGTGCGAGTGAATCCCCTGCCAGATGTTGCAGAGACAGCAGCAGATGCACAGCAGCAGTTGAAAGACTATGCAAAACTAGTAGAACAGCATCTTGGGCCCAAGCAGTGCAAGTTTAACCTGCATCTGTTGATTTGCCGTCTGTTGGCACAAGAGCAAGTGCGTGGCAAGGTTGCTTATAGCACTGAGTACTGGATTGAGAATCTGATTCAGTGGGCAAAGTCCACTATCAGGTATCGCACAACCAAGTACCCTGAGCTTGTATTGCTGCATGACATGTTGATAGATGAATGCTTAGCATGTATGAGCGCACTGCATCCACAGCTTGCACGCTTTGATGAGTATCTGCCAGCTGATAGATACAGCAGTAGGGGGTTGTCTCGTGGTAGCAACTTAGATGCAGGTGCTGAGAATGGCACGCAGCTCCTAGGCACCGGCAAGGCACTTAGCAGTCATGAGTTGCATGCTGTGAAGTCTGCAGTAATACAGCGTATTGAGCACAGCTTGCTGCCTGGCTGGGATGCACAGAATCTTGCACAAGCGTCATTTTTGCTTTACACATATGCTGATGTTAGGGGTGAAGAGCTAC
>NSMO01013995.1:21952-36157 GCA_002588565.1 Coelastrella sp. UTEX B 3026 | reverse complement strand
AGTTTTATCCGGTTAGTGGAGAGTACTGCCTGAGGCGGTGAGGTATCCACGTGTAACAACCCTCTCTCAAAAAATATTGTTATCTGTCTGGTACCGGCAGGCACCTTACCGGCTTTGCCTCTGTGGTGTTTTCTTGCTGAAGACGTGTAACTGAGTAATTTTGAAAAGGTAACCATGAACAACCAAGCTGGCCTTGCCTGATTGGATACGCCACACTTCTTTGTCCCTCAGGGGGATACAAGCAGTAGCTCACGGCTTGCTCAGCATCAGCACGAGTGTTGACCAGGGGAACCATCACACCATCAGCACCCAGACTACAGCAGCAGCAGCAGCAGTAACAGTAACAGCAGCAGCAGCAGCAGCAGGGGCAACACCAGCAGCAGCAGCAGCAAGAATGACCAGGTTGTAACCCAGTGATGTACAGTAATGATGATTTAAACTGTATGAAATGCCAGCCCTCCAGAGTCTGACACATTAACAAATGCAAGACACCGTTGTTAGGTGCGTTCTATGCTGCTGCTGTGGCTGCAAGTCAGGCCACGGATGGTCCAGGTACTGCAGGTACTGCTGCTGCAGCTTCCGCACCATTCCGTGGTACAATGGGCAGCGTCGCATCAGAGTGAGTCAAGACCTCCACTGGGGTGATACATTATCTCGTTATCGACCAAAATGTAAGCAAGGGCGCTTTTTGATAGACAACTTTCCGCACGATCCAATCAGAATGCTGCTGCTCACTCCAGTGCTTGCTGAATCCCAAATCTGTCCTGTGGCCCGCCAACCCGCACAATCCGCTTGGCCTTGGTGTGCGACGTATTACCCAACATCTGATTCAGCATTTCATACCCAACCGCTCCATGTTGGGCGTCGATACATATCCAGTCTACTCCCGAAACAGCAACTGCTTCTGCTGCAGCAGGGGACGCGGAAACTACGAAAATGCCGTACGAAGACTTGCTTGCGCATGCGCAGCTGATTGATCTGCGCTGTAAACGCGAGGGAGCAAAGGGTTTGCGAGCCAGGAGCCTCGTAGCAGCAAGCATGATGCTGTGCACTCGGACTGAGTAGATCGATTGTTCACGCGCTGCAAGAACGATGTTACAAGCAGAAGCCATCGTTGATTGCCACTTTGGCTATGTTCTAAAAGATTCAAAAGCCCAATAGGCGGGGTTTGTTCGGTAGCAGCTGCTTCTGGGTACCGTTGTCAAAATTGAGTTGGCAACCGCCTCGCCAGCTCGTACAGTGCAACCTGGAGCTGCGCCACAGCATCGTACTGCATTCCGCCTCAATGATGGGATACAGAATTCACCCTGTAACATACCCGGCCACACTGAGCCTGTTTTGTGAATCCAGCCCATGTTCAATTTGGCAGTCCTACTCTGCTCAGAAAGCCAACTGCAACAACACACCAGCAACAATTGCACATTGCCGTATAGCAGCCAGCACAACATAGGGCGTGCATGATTCTTCATAAAAACCAGCAAACACAAACCAGCTGACACAGCGCTCCGAGCGCCTCTGGCAATTGTGTGCTGCCAGATACCAGCCTGGAAAATTCAAGTTGAGCTCACGATGAAGTTGGCTCATGCAATATAGAATGCCAAGCAGATTACTGCATGCTACATGCAAGTTGAGCACCTCTGCCCGTCCTGAACTGAATCAACAGATCACCCAAAATGTATGATGGCGCGTCCTACCAACAACCAGCAGTAATTCAGCAATGTGACTCTACGCTCTGACACAACAGCATCCTGCTCTTGCCCCCAACAAAAGTGCACTCTGCACAACACACCCAGGCGCATCCTACATGTTTCTACCCAAAACAGGCCCCCAGGCCCCACCACAACAGTGCAATACAACCAGCACTCCTCGTTAGCGAACAAATTGGTGTCAAAGGACGCCGCAATCAAACACCCTAAGCAGCCACCATCCCTCCCCTCTTCTGAAGAGGCTCACACAAGATGCCCTGAACACCATCCTCCCGCATTCTCTTCCGATTCATGCCACCCTGCTGCTGCCGCTGTTGCTGCTGCCCCGGGCCGCCCCTCACACTGTCTATGCTGTTGGGTGACGGGTTGTTGATCCGTGGTCCGACTGTATTAGCATCCAAGCCGGAGCCATCTGCTGCCTGTGATGCCCCCGCGACTACTGCTTTGCTACGTGCTGCCTTGTGAAACCCCAACTCCTGCTCTGCTGCTGCTGCTGGTGGTGCTGCTGCCCCATCTCCCTCGCCTAGAAGCTGAAACCATTCATCTGCTAAGCCTGTATCTGCTGCTGCTGCTGGGCCTGCCCCATCAGCCCCATTGGCCTGACTACTGAATGTTGGTGCTGCTGCTGGTGGTGGTGGCAGCCCTACCTCACTACTCCTACCCTGTCTACCTACTGCCTGTGCTGCTGCCACTGCTGCTGATGTACCTGCTCTACCATTGTCTATGCTACTACGCACCCTACCCTCTGCTCCTGCTGCTGCTGCGCTTCCTTCTGTCCGATGTGCTCCTGCTGAAGATGGACCTGCTCCACCATTATCTACACTGCTATGCCGCCTACCTTCTGCTGCTGCTGCTGCTGCATCTGGTGCTACTGCTTCAGGTGCTGCAGGCGTGCCTGGTGCTGCTGCTGCTGAAGGGCCCGCAGGTGTGCCAGGCACGCTGCCATTGGCAACAGCAGCTGCACCTCCTGGAAGCCCAGAGTGAGCTGGCGTCCCCGACCTGCTGCTGACACCTGCATACTTTGCCAGCTCAGCCTCCACCGCTGCAAGTCACACACGCAATCATGCCTAAGTGACTGAGCCAATGCAAGCAGGATAGATGCGCTGGCAAGAGCTGTCAAGTCATGCATGGGGTACGCTACCCAGAAAAGTGTTCGCCTGATCAGTCTGAAGAGACTGTCCTTTCCTGTCATATGGTTGGTCAAGGAGACCCTCCCTACGGACGGATACTGATGTGCTGGAAAGCTCGGGAGGATACAAGCACCAATTTCTGCATCTATCATTTATATGACGGGACTGTGTAACAGGACAGGACCCAAACAAACACACAGCAGTTACAAGCGAGTCGACAACTCACCTGCAAGCTGTCCTGCAGTCAATGCAGGTACATATCGCTCCCCTCCCACGTGCCGCTCTGCCAGCAGGTCGATGTGGTAGCCGTGCTTCTTGCAAGCTAGGCTGATAGCTGCCAGTGATATGTGGCGGGGAGGGTGCAACAGACACAGCACAGAGCTGGGGGCAATGATACTGTGCCAACAAGCAGCACGAACAGCAGCAGATGATTAGTGCAGTTACAGCACATTGACTGGTTCTAGTCAACAACGCTGCTTGCAAGCTCCGCTGACGGGGACAATCTGTATGTCATTAGGAGGGTACTCTAGACACAGCACAGAGCTGGGGGCAAAAATACTGTGCCAACAAGCAGCACGAACAGCAGCAGATGATTAGTGCAGTTACAGCACATTGACTGGTTCTAGTTAACAACGCTGCTTGCAAGCTCCGCTGACGGCGACAAGTTGTATGTCATTAGGAGGGTACTCGAGACCCAGCAAGGAGTTGGGGGCAAAGATACTGTGCCAACAAGCAGCAGGAACAGCAGCAGACAATGAGTGCGGCTACAGCGCGTTGACATGTTGGAAATAGCGAATGCTGCTTGCAACCTCCACTGACTGCCTCAAAATGCATGTGTTGATGAGGGTCAGCAACGAGTTGGGGGCACTGAACTCCACTACAGGGAAGCAAGACCAGCTGCAAACCTCACAAAACCCCTCGTCAAAGTCATAACATTGATATCCCATGCGACTTCCATCACCACAACAGCCACAGCAGCAAGCGTTGACGCACTGGCTTTTCATTCCCCAATTGACATGGCTGATGCTGCAGCGTCAGAAACATCATGCATGATGCCTGACATGGCCCGCTGTAGCTCAACTCCAGCTGGCTCACACAAAGCCCTAACACACCTTTTGTTACATATCTTCAGGGCAGTTGCACGAACAGCAAACACCTGAGGGTCTGCATCTCCCATAGCATCTGTCAGCCCCAGTTCCCGGAATTGGTAGATAGCCATACTAGATGGCACCTCGACGTTGAAGTCGAAGTTGATGGCAAAAATAACCGCCATCTCTGCGTCCCGCACTTTCTGACACAGGGGGGCCAAGAAAGAGGGGTTGCCAGGAGACTGCGATATGTTGGGGGGAGAGGTAGCAATAGCAGTACAGGTCAGCGACGCACCAGTTTATGAGAACAGGGTCCCATGCTGTCCCATGCACTGAACAAACCACTTCTGAGGCGCATTTGCACATTTGCTGGTGCAGATGGGGTGGCGCTGGAGACAGCAGCATACACCATGCACTGTGCAACACCATGTGCAGAAACATGAACACCATTGAGCCTTGGTGGCAGACATGAGATAACGGTGCCATTGAACCCAGAGCACACTGCATAGGACGCAGTGCACCATCTGCTTTGCATACGTGGGCAAAAGGCAAGGTTTGCTAGCAACAGCTAGCAAGGGAACAGTGCCCTGCTGGAATATATGTGGAGTGTCCCACAGTTGGCACCATGCATGCAGTGGAGCCCAGTACATGCAAGCCATGCTGCATGCCAGAGGAGAGCTGCTGGCAGGTGGCGACTGGCTTGTTGTGCATGGCCATGACCAACGCCTGCAGAGAGTCAGCGACACTGCTGAGAAGCTCACCCCATCAAGGTTGAAGTACTCTGGTTCTAAGGGCCTGCCCTGCTGATCCCTCAGCGCCCGGAATGAAGCATGTGTCAGGTGAAATAGAGTGTGGTACGTGCTGTCCATCTTGGTGGCAACGAAGACACATGCTGTTGCCAAAGCCTGCAGGAACACAAGTGTTCACTGGTTGGAACGGCATGTGGGTTGCTAGAACAGCAAGAGCAGGGCCATTATGACGGACCACCAGCTGCAGCAAGGGGTACTACACGAGCGGCTGAGTCCCTGATGTCTACGACATTGCCAGGGCTTGCTGCAATCCTGCAATGTTGCAGAACACAGCTGCTGCAGCTGCAATCCCAATCAACAAACAGCAAGGCGATATGTCGGTTGCATACTGTATAGCCGGCAGCTGCTGACTGTGCGCTTAAACCTGCCATTGAGGCCTTATGTAAGCAGGTTACTTACCCATTTGTCCAACTTATCAAACTCTGTCGAGGCGAGCCGTGTCAAGCAACGGTGCAGCAACACTACACCCTTCTGTATGGTATGATGGTTTCTGTCAAGCACACACCCGGCAGGTCAGCTGGCACATACCATGCCTGTAATACCAGCATCTGGCACTGATACACCAACTCACAGGCGCAGAGCGGGGCCGCAGGCTACGATGATGTCCTTGCACTCATTGCGATACTTGAGTTCTGCCTTCCAGCTCCTGCCCTTTGCTTTGCTGGGGTAGCCATCTTTCAACTGTTGAAACGTGAAGAATGGAAACCCAAACATTCACTGCAACTGGCAGGCTGCGCAAGCGCTGAAGCAAGGAGGAAGGCCCCGAAGGAGCGCCCCTGCTATGCCAGCCCCGCTAACGGCTGCCTCTCGACACAATGATGTTGTTGAAGGCTGACAGGAAGATGTACAGTATAGGCCAAAGCGACGGCGAAACAGCCAAACGGTGCCGTGTGCGGAAGAGTGTTGCAGCAACACGTACTTCAACACAATCGGGCTTCTGGCGCAACAAACGCTTCCACAGAACAAGCTGGAATGTCGTTCGACGTACCACATATCCAACCCCAGCAGAATTGCCATCGGCCTGAAGGAAGACGAACGACTTGTCAATATTGGTTGGCAGTTCCCAAGCACCGCGTCTGCACCCTACCGCTCCTGGAACTGGATATAGTCGGTTACTTGCCTGGTGTTTGATGTGGGTTGCCTAGACACCGAGCCGGTGGCGTGGACAGTTCGGAGCAGTTTGAATAACTGCCATTGCTGAGCCCAGTAGAATTCTTACGATCTTGGCTTGATGTAAGTTGCTTATTATCACAACCAACGCCTTGATGTTGAGTTGCGTTGCCGAGGATGTATAGCCGTGTAAGGAGCTTTCCTGACTGGTAGAGTACTATAACAGTACTGCTCAGATCCATGGAGCTCAGCATAGCCCTTGAAAGGCCATGTTACTTCCCAGGAGAGGTGCTAAGATGTATGATAAAGGTATCCATGCCCAGCAGCTGAGCACAGAACACTCGTGAGCGCAACAGAAGCATTGTGCAGTTGTGCCAGTACACAGGGCTGTAGCCCACCCCCAACCTTGCTCACTAACCGCAGGTCCGAAGGCTGAATGACGCACCGCTAGCAGTTGAAGTCAGCTCAGAGCAGCTACAGCTAACATTTGAGTGCTCAGGCAGCGAGCGAGTTGACCCCAGCTGGGTTGGTCACTTATTTCGGCCAGATGTCACTGCAATGAAAGACAACAAGGTGCGCAGGATATTCGCATATATCTTTGATATCGCTTCTAAGCATCTATGGACTGAAATTAATACGATAGCGAAGTTAGCAAACCATTACGGCATCATGCAGAAGCAAACAGTAACGAAGAACTTGTCCTGCATGTGGCAGTCAACTGACAGTCGCTGAGAACCATCAAGCAGCTAACACCTACCGGCACATGGTGCTCCAACTAGTCAAGGCCGCCAAAATTTAACCTCGTCAACAGTATAGCGTCACAAATGGCAGTAGCTTGCACTCTTTCCTTGCTCGTCCATTGCCAGCTTTAATTCTTTTCCAGGCATCGCCACCCTGACTGGCGGGCTGCTTCCCCAGACCCTGGGTTAGAACCAGCAATCAGCTAGCAGCGTCCACTGCTGACCTGGCATGAACATCCTCCAGCATGCACTAACCAGCAGCAGCAACCTCCAATGTCTGTCTATGTCCACACACCACACATGTCAGTATGGCAGTGGTAGAATCTCTACTTCGGGCGGTGTGGTTTCCGCCTTCAAATGTGGCATGGGGCCGATGGCCATAGAGCTATGGCTGGTGGGTAGCTTATATATACATACAACAGATGCTGAACACATTTTGTGCACATTCTTGCTGGTGATTGTGTTCCTGCAGAGGCTTGTCCGCAGCATATTCTCTACTGGTCAAGTCCCTTTGATAGCAGATGATGACAACCAAGCCTTAGGCCAGGGCCGGGACTTCATGATCAGGTACAGTGCTTTCAGCTCGTAATGTTTCAGCTCGCTGCAGCTAATGTGATATCTACTGAGCCAGTGCAACTAGGTAGATGCAACAAGACAGATGCACTGGCAGAGCTGGCATGCTGTGCTAGGGGTCACCAACATCCTGTAGCTCTGCTTCCGCTGCTGATGTACCATTGGCGCTGCTTCTGTTTAACAATCCTTTCGCACCAAAGATTACCTGCAACAAATTATAGCTGGTTGCTAGCTGCTAGTATCATCATTGTAGCATGTAGCGAATATTGATGTGGTATTCGAGGCTCAATTTCTGTAGCAACAAGAGCAGTATGCACACCACTCTGCAGTTGCAGCTCATGTGAGAACAAACGGTGGGACTGCTAGCAGTTTGCACTGGCGGATGAGTTGCATTACACGAGCAGTCGCCAGCAGCAGTAGCAGCAGCAGCAGCTACTAGCTGCTGCATTAGTAATGCAGGAAAGTTCATGTGGTTGATTTCCTGTTCTGTATGTAGGTGCCGTCTGCCTACCAAGCTACCTCCTTCATACAGAGGCAACGCAGTACGCTTCATCTACCAGGTTCAAGTCCAAGGCAAACTGACACTCCCCAGCAACACTCAGCAGCAGCAGCAGCAGCCGCTAAGCTGCCAAGCACAGTGTAGCTTTGTGGTATGGCCCATGGCCGATCGGAGCAGCAGCGGCAGCAGCAGCTTGGAACGCAGGGCCTCGCTGCAGACTCCACATGGGCTCGCTGGTGCAGCAGCAGCAGCAGCAGGGGTTGGCAGCGGTAGCGGGGCAGGAGTGGATCTGCTGACGGACACTGAGATGATCGATTACAAGCTGGGCACACACGTTACAAAACTGAGATGGGAGGTGAGCGTGACAATGAAATGAATGCATCAGCTACTGAGCAATTGTGACATTCGTAGGACGTTCCACGTATCACTCAACATGCATCTGTATGCAGATGTCTGCATCTCTACTTAGCTTCAACATGCCGCAGCAAGTTGCCCAACAAGCTCTCACATGGTGGTATGCTCAAGCTGTTTTTGGGGGGAGAGAAAGGAATCACAGTGGATACCTCACCATCTAGAATGGTACTCTCCACACCCAAGCTCTGTAACTGTTGTCTGTGCCGCAGGAAGTCATTCAAAACGCCGATGGCACCCGGACATTGTTATCACACCAGCCGCCCAGTCAGCATCTGTACCCAGCCCTGACAGGCCACAGCAGCCTAGGCAACCAGCTCTTAACCTCTCAGATGTCCGCTCTAGAATCCCTAATGCTCGACGACCAGCAGTCAGCAGCAGCAGTAGCAGCAGAAGACCAAGAGGCAGATAATGACAAAAGTAACAACCCCTTGCATCACCTAACGCCAGCGCAGCGTGCCAGCATGGCAGTTAGGACGTTCAACTTGCGAGCGGGGGAGTTTCCGCTGGTACGGCTTGTGCTGCAGCCACCGCAGGATGGGCTGCTGCAGCCGGGAGGGACGTTTGGTCTGCTGCTGGACTTCAGAGCGGCGCACAGTGCACCACCAGGGACACAGCCAGTGTGTTTACAGGTGGGGTGTGTGGAATATTTTGACTCTTCGGTTGTGCCTTGTAGTCTGTTGTTTGGGGACGTCAATTCAGGGCGCATGGCTGCTTTGAAGCCTGGAGGGACGTTCGGTCTGCTGCTTGACTTCAGAGCGGCACACAGTGCACCACCAGGGACACAGCCAGTGTGTTTACAGGTGCATTTTTTGAATTCTGAGGGTATTGATTAGGTATCGTCTGGTGTGTGGGGGCGTCAAATCTGCGGCATTGCTGCCCGGGGACACGTTTGGTCTATGGCTGGACTTCAGAGCGGCACACAGTGCACCACCAGGGACACAGCCAGTGTGTTTACAGGTGCAGTATTTGAATTCTTCAGGGTATTGATTAGGTATCGTTTGGTGTGGGGGGCCGTCAAATCTGCGGAGTGCACAGGCTGTGTTGCGGCCTGGGGCATGGTTGGTCTGTTGCTGGACTTCAGAGCGGCACACAGAGCACCACCAGGGACACAACCAGTATGTTTACAGGTGTGATTTGCAGAGTCTTGAGGGGTTTTCAGGTTTGTTCTATCGTTTGGTGTCGTCGATTCTGGGGTGCACAAGCTGCCTTGCGGCCTGGGGGATCATTTGGTCTGTTGCTGGGGAGTTACTGCTGGTGCGGTTGGTGCTGCAGCCACCGCAGGATGAACTGTTGCAGCGTGGAGGGACGTTCGGTCTGTTGCTGGATTCAGAGCGGCACACATCGCACCGCCAGGGACACAATCAGTGTTTTTACAAGCGATTTAGCTGGTGATGTGCCTGGATTCAGTGTTTCCTGGGTCGTCACTGCTATGAGAAAAATGTTGACTGCCTAGATGTAGCCTGGAGAGATGTACGGGTTGTTGCTGTAACTCAAAGTCGCATGCACTGAACCTCCAGGGAAGCAGCCAGTATGCTTTGGTAATGTGCTTTGCAAGAAATTTGATCATCATTTAAACACCACACGTCCAGAGTACACACGGTGCTAGACACTTCCATGAATGCACAGACTGCGCCGGCTTGGTTTTGATATGTGTTCGGTCAGCAAATGCATGAATGCATGAATGGCCTGCACATGGTGTGTTACATTTGACACCTGTTTATGTTGAGGGAGGGGTAATTGTGTGACACAAGAGTGATTAATGCACAGATTTTTGTGTGAGCTTGTTTAGCGCAGTTTTCAATCCCTGATGTTGCTGCTGTGCCTGCAGGTAGTGGCTTTGTTAGAGAGTGAGGAGGTGGTCCTAGCCCCCCACGCCCACAAGAACAGCGACAGCGCAACCATGCGTAAGCTGTATGCCGAGCAGCAGGAAGTAACAGCCCACTTGCTAACCAGCCAGTTCGTGTTTTCTATACCCTTGACAGCTCCCCCCAGTTTCAAAACTCCAATGGTGTGTCATAAATGGGTGTTGCGGTTTGAACTGCTGCTGGGGAAGCCTAAACTGCATAGGCCCACTGAGCTTGTGACTGAGCAGCTGTTGTGGAGTTTGCCGTTGGTGGTGTTCCCGCCACCCACACAGGCAGCCCTTGGGCTGTGAGGGTGGCAGGGTCGGTGAGAGATGGTTTCTTGGTATGGTGTGGTTGTGTAAGCAATGAGCAGAGCGTTGACCAGGACTTGTTGAGCAGCTGTGGCTTGATGGGGAAGGTTTCATTGTTCGCAAAGGCCACCAGTGACACACAACTGCAACTATGTTGCATGAGCTAAACTTCACACAACTGATGTAAAAGAGACTGAGCCAAGGCAACAATGATGTCTGGTTAGAAAGTTTGGCAGGCATGTCCATTGCGGGCCCAGCTCGCAAGCGTGCGCTTGGCTTGAGGTGAAGCAGGTCCATGAAGTGAAGCAGGTCAATACGACAGTAATTTCTTCGAGGGTCGAAGCTGTAGTGTACAAAATCGCAGCAGTGGTTCACGATCAGGGCTTTCCAAACATAACAACGGGACTAATCTGCCGTAAACGCTGACTCCAATAATATGCTCGATTTGCACTGCGTGCAACACTCTGTGCGCCCAGTCCTGGGGCCAGTTGACCAGCGCCTGTCCAGCAAGCGGTTCGGACTCGTGGGCACTTATCGCGGGAATATCTTGTGCAGCACCTATGCAGCCGCCTGTCATGCCTTCATGAAACCGAAAATGCATCATTACATAGACGACAGAGTGCACAGCTATACAGTGCAGCCAAACCAGCGCTGGAACCCTGCAACAGTGATCTTTCTGCTAAGCCTCAGTGCGGTGAGCTTGACGCAAGCGTACCGCCGTGGCAGCTGACAATCAGTACAGCTGACAGTCAATATCTCCACACTACTCTATACTGGTGTTTCACGTACTGCAGGCTCTTGCAGCAGTAGCAGTAGCTGCATCAAGCCTTACTCTGGTGAGCCCAAGACACACAAGCACAGCTGGCTGTTCTCAGAATGCTTTCAAATTTACTCCACCAGCTGCATGTACGCCGCGATGCTGTTGTTGCACTTGTACTGCAAACCATCTGTGGGTTGACTTGACTCTTAGGGCTCTTTTGGCGGTGCAGGTACTGTTGCTGGTGACCTGTACCGTTGCTGCTTTTGCTACAGCAGCTTCTGAAATTACTTCAGGTGTGTGCTGCTGTCGCACACAGACAAACGAACCGGCCTGACACGACCCTGACGTAATCCACATCCCCCACAATCACCCCTGTCAGAAACGCTATCTGCCAACCGCAGCACATGCAGATGTGTCTGCATGCTACCTTCACCACATGCCCTACAGCTCAAATCGTTTTAGTCCCGCTCCTGACCCGGCTGGAATGGTGACCGACTAGAAAACGCATTTGATCATCTCACCATCAAGATGCAGACTGAAATATCAAAGCAGTCCACAAGCTCTCCCTCCACGATTTTACTTTATGCATCTGGGTGACCTGACTGCAGAGTCCCTGACAGTGCTGAAAGGTGTCGGAGTTCTGCTGACAACAAATAGACGGCTGCTAGGCAGCAGCAGCAGGTTCCTGGACCTGCAGGACATCCACTCTGTCATAATCAATGAGGTAACGCAGATGGCGCTTTTTTGAAGCCATCCACTGTGCATACATCACAGCAGCAACAGTAATAGCGGCAACAGCAGCAGCAGCAGCAGGTTCCTGGACCTGCTTGACAGACATATCATGCTGTCATGTTCCACAAGGTAAAGCAGATGGCACACCTTCACAGTCACCCGCAGCAGCAGCAGGTTCCTGGACCTGCAGGACATTCACTCTGTCATAATCAACGAGGTAAAGTAAATGGCACTTCCTCACAGCCACCTAATGCATAAACCACAAAGAGCAACGATCATGGCAGCAGCAGGGGGTGCAGCAACAGCAGGTACGCAGCAACAGGTTCCTGGACCTACGGGACGTTCCTGTTTTCACAACCGATCAGGTATAGGTGACGTCACTCATTCGACGCCACCCAGTGCACAGATGACAGCAGCAGCAGCAATATAGCAACTGCAGCAGCAGGAGCAGCAGCAATAGCAGCAACTGCAGGAGCAGCAGCAACCGCACGAGCAGCGGCAACAGCAGGAGCAGCAGCAGCAGGCCTTGCAGGACATCTGTTCCATGGTTGTAGATTAAACACAGCAGATAACGGCGCGACTACAGTGAAGTCCGGTTCGACACAGAAAGCAACAGTCCAGGTTGACAATTGTTTTAGAATTCAACAACAGCTGTAGCAGCAGCAGCTCTAGTAGCAAGAGTTGCTGTGCATCAGGCTCACATCAACAGCTGTCTGGCTCACAGCACGCAATTTTCTCAGTACTTTCAGTACTTTGGGGGCCAACAAAGCTGTCCTATTGTGTCTCATGTTGATGGCTGGGGCCTCTATCGCAACACTACATCCATGCAAACTCACCTACGGCTGCTGTGGTTGTGCGGAGTACGCTCTCTGCTGTGTCCCATGCTAGTGGCTGGGACCTGCATGTAACGTAACAATAATGCCAACTCACCTACGGCTGCTGTGTGCTGCAGACGTTGACCACCACCAACATACATGTCCATCTAGCCTTCTTGCTGTATGACAGCAACAAGTTAGCCGTGGCCTTCCCAGTAAGTGCCTGTTATGTTTTGTAGCTTTACAGTTTTGCTATGCGTGGCGTGTATAGTGTGCACTGCTTGCTGAAGACGCAGTGAGCATACTGCAGCAGATTGCAGCAGCAACAAATGCAGCGTGAGTGTAAGATCTGGATGTATCCTCAGCGCCGGAGTCGCCATGCAGTGTATTGGCAGCGAGCTCCTCCTCAAACTGGCCTCTCAAGCCTGACCTTCACATCGGATATCACAGCCGCTCCGAATTTGCAGGCAATTTTAATGTGCAAGCATATGCAAGTCATGGCAATTACTGTCTGGAATGGCTCACCCACATAACAGCGGCTGTGCATGCCTGGAAAAGAACCCTTGTTTTAGGAAACCTCAGTGGCCAGTGGTATCGTCAGCCACTGCCGATGCACCGCACTCGTTCCAAACCCTGATAAACTGCACTTATCGCAGCCTGTTTCTTCTGCCTTGCCAGATGTCATCTCTGTAATGCATCTTTGACACCATGGTCAATCATTGGTGCAGAGCACCAGTAATCCTCAATGCTGTCAGGACTGAAAGCCTCCGTACCTGCTCTAGTGATGACTAAATCATCACCAGCCCTGCTTGAATACAAAACACTGAAGGCGCAAGTGTGCTGCTCTTTGGTTTGTGACCCCATGCATGACACATCAGCTCTTGCCAACGTATTTGACTTGTTGCATGGCTCACTCATTCCCACATGTGTTTGCATGTATTGCTGCAGAACACGTGTCCGGGGCTGTCAGTGTTGGTGCCCATGTATAGAGAGCTGCAGGCTTTGGTGAGCTTGTCAGCTGTGACCCGTACAGTGGATGTGGGACAGTGGCATTGTGGGCTGCTATACACGACAGCTTGCCAGCGCATCTATCTTGTTGCATTGGCTCAATCACTTATATCCATCATGCATGTGCCTAGCAGCAGCTAATCTCAAGATGGTCTCAAGCAGTGTCCATGCTTGCATGCTGGTGCGGTGTGTTATGGGTGTGACATCAGACTCCGTTGCAAGAGAAATTCCGGCCATTGGGCGGTTGTGGTGTCCTTGACATGTGAAGCCTGAAGGTCAAGGTACCGTACGTTGTCCGAAAGCCTGTCAGCAGTACTACACAGCCTGACTCAGGGGCAGTACATCATCATCCTTTTGCCTACAAGTCCTAGCGCAGCGCTGCGTGGAAACCACGTGCGTCTGAGTGGCCGCCTTGTACTGTGCGTGCAGGTGCCAGCTGGATGAAGGCAACCGTGGAGCCTGGTGTACCTGGCAGCAGAAGTCGAAAAGGCAGTATCAATAACAGGGCACTTCGAAAGCCTCAGCCTGGACGGTCAGCAATGCCTGTAACTTTGTCAAGACGTCCTGTGTTGTAGAAGTGCTCCATATACAGTTGAATACGGGTTGTGCGTCGATCTTGGCTTGGCAGCTGCAGTAGATCCCTGCGCAGTACTGAGCGTGTTCATG
>NSMO01013995.1:1175-21942 GCA_002588565.1 Coelastrella sp. UTEX B 3026 | reverse complement strand
TGTACTTAAACACAGCCTGCCTGATTTGGCCAGCAGTGATAGTGACGGCAGCGATCAGGAGGTCGTGCGTGTCATGCAAGTGTTCAGTAAACACATGGATAAGAGCACATTCCAGCAACTGCTACTCAGCATAGCAGCAGCAGATACTGCAGGATCTGCTCAGTCAGCACTCCTGAAACAGCTGCCTAAAGGTGACAGGGGCTGCATGCCCGACTTGAAGCATCTCAGCAGTATATGTGTTAGTGATAGAGCAGCAGACTATGAAAGGGGTCAGGCTTACAGCGGTCTTGGCAGCGCTGAGCAGCTCGCGGCAGTGCTGACTCAGCTGCAGAAGTCGTGGGGTCAGACCACGGCCGAGTGCTGCAGTGCAGCAATAACAGCGGGGGCGAACTGCCATGCTGCTGCAGCAGCAGTCATTGCTGCAGAACAGCTGCTAGCGGCCTTGGGTGATGATGTTGCAGTGGAGGACTTTGAAGGTGCAGCAGTGGGCATGCCGGAGCTTCTGGAAGTTCACAGCAGAGTGGTGCCGTCCCAGGTAAGCCAAGCTGGGGGAAATCGGCATTCAGTTCAATGATGTAGTATGCCGCTCTGGCGATATTAATGTCACTTTGCTGATACCTGTTGAATAGTAGCGACAGCAGGATACGGTGTGTGCTCATGCCGCTCAACAACACAGCAACTGGTGCAGAAGCAAAGGAAGATTGTCTATGCATCCAGCGCACAAGTTGACATCCTTTGCCCAAGTCAGAGCAATAAGCGGGGCTAGCACCACACAATCAGATGTTTTGCCTTTTCACAGATGAAGATTGGCTGAGCACCTGTTTGCGCAATCTGACCCAAAGCAACCCTTTGTTTGAGGTCCTGCTTGACGACCCATCTGTTTCCTTTGCAGATGTCCCCTGAGACTCGGTGGCAGCATGAGCTTGTCCTCTGGCGCCACCTGTATTCCAGTGCCACCACAGCAGTAGCAGCAATGGAGCAGTGGACAAGCACTATTGCTCAGTGGGCCACTGCTGTCACTCAGCACACACAGCGCAGCAACATCAGCAATGAGGCACTCATCAGCAGCCAGCAGCAGAATGTCCAGTGGATGCATAACCCTGCTGCAGCCCTAAACACCGGCTGCTGCAGCGACAGCGGATATGCTCAACTTGACTACATCAGTGGAAAAGGCTTTGGCGGAGTAGGTGATGAAGATGACGTAGTTAACAGCAAGGAGATCCAGCTCTGGCTTGGGGAGGAAGCTGCTGCTGCTGCTAAGGACAGCCTCGCAGACCCAGCTAGGCATGCAGGCAGCAGCCAGCCTGAGTTGATTGGGCATAACTCACAGCATGCAGATGGGCTCAGCTTGGCAGCAGCCACAGAAAGCAGCAGCTCAGTGTCTACAGTAGCAGCAAACAAGCAAGATATTGGCAGTGATCTCCCGCAGACCCAAGCTGCTGCTGCTGCTGACATACCAGACGAGCTTGGTGTTACCTCAGCTGCTGGTTTGCAGCCCCGAGCAGCACCTAGACTATCAGGGGACCTAAGCACAGAGTCTAGCGGTCAAGCCACACCCGTAGATGAGCCTAGCAACTTAGACCTCAGAATGCCAGATTTCAATACCTTGCTTCTAGACAGGCTCTACAACCCCGGGGCGGGCAGCCCAGTGAGTCACGGGGTTAACACCTTGAGCTCACAGCTCTCAACAGTGCAGACACTTTATGACAACACAAACTCCCCGGGACTGAGGACTGCTGCAAGCCTGCGGCGTGAGAGTGTGGAGGATGGAACAGCAGAAATGGCTTTGCGTGGAAATGTGTTGTATGACAGCCCTGCTGGTAGCCTGTTCACACAGTGATGTCGAGTGGTGGCTTGGGTATGTTGGTCCGATGTGTTGTGAAAGACACAACATATAGTACAGCCACATTGTCGCTGGCAGCCCAACAGCTCAGTAACGTTAAACATAGTAGGGTCACAGCCCGACAGCTCAGTCAGTAATGTTGACGATCTCAATATCTCGAGCTTGCAGCCCTCAGTGATAAGGCAGGCCTGCAAGAATCTGCGGCGTGAGAGTGGAACCATGGCACTGCAGAAACAGTTTTGCATCGCTGTGTGCTTTCTCACAGCCATGCTGGCAGCTTGTACATACAGTGATATGGTTTGGCAGTGTGTGAGTTGGGCCCTTAGAGAGATACGGTGCCAGATAATACAACTTTTGCTTCAGTTGTTGCTTCATGTCTTACAATGTGTGCTGCGCTATTTGAAGCTTGGCCACACCAGTAAACGTGTCTCGTGCAACGCAATCTTCTGATTCGTTTGATTGGAAGCGATGTGACAGGTGACACAATGTTGAGCACTTGACGGTTGGCATGGCGCTGCACGGTTTGTGGCCGGTTGCACGCCGCTGATATGGCAGAGCGCATGAGGCTTCCGCATTGACTATCCTGCTACATTGCGGCTTGCATGCTGAACTGGGACCTCGTGAGGGCCTTCAGTGAGATCTTGAAGACCCAACAAACCCGGGGTCGACTGTCCGACAACGGGCCAGTACACAAAAAGGGCAGTGCGTTGGAATAGCACCAATCCATGCAATGGTGCTGGTATGATGTGGCTACGGCCACCGCAGCTGTGTGGGCCTTTCATGCAACGAAATGTACCTTGCAACCATCCAAATGGAATCCATTGTTACAGTGCTAGTTGCACGGGGTGCTTGCAGTCTAGACCATATCAGCGTCATGTTGCTGTGCATCACAACCTGTTGTTGGTGAAGTTGACTGTTGACTTGTTGATAGTACTAATCTGCCTGAGGCAGATAATCGTGGCAGATCAGTCCCTGCACTACCAGCTAGCGCCGAGATGAATGTGCTGTGACACCCCACTATGCCGCTATCACAGCATCAAGTCTCACGCTGCTGGCCTTCAGAAACAGTACGCCCAAAGTTTGCTGGCAGCCCAGACACCCTGGGAGTGAAGGACTGCAATGCTGGCGTGCACCCTGGTAGGTTTTACAACGTGACCTATGTGCAGCTGAGTGGGCTCAACACCTGGGTTGGCAGCTTGTAATGCATCTAAGCTGATACCACGAGCTTTGGATATGCCCCAAAATGTGTCCTGAGCTTGGTAAGGCGCGTACTGTGCTTCAGCTGTGACAGCCCTGCTCAAGCAAGTGTACGGGGAGCGCTCTACAGTTAGAGCACAGTATGTAGTGCGCAGGCCAGATGCAGCAACTGTATTTTAGAGTTATGCGCGCATCCCTCTGCCGGCAATTCAGCGCTCGTGGATGTTGCGGCTTTCTGAGATATCGTACCTGTAACGACACAGACCATTCCTCTAAAAACATCTTCATGCGCTGGAAGTTCGCATCAAGTGCCAAGAGCTCTTTGGGCCCCTTTCACGTGCAAGGCAGCTGCTGAGAAGCTGCAAGCGCGGCAATCCGCGCCCTTCAAAGCACATTTATAGGGCTGCGCTGCTTAGTGTACGGGGTGGCAGGTTCAGGCAGCGAGCTAAGGTTACTTTCGAAGCTTAATGAGAAGGGACAAAAGCCACAGAACGCATTATTCGGCACGTGCAAAGTATGACACGATTCAGCTTGCCGGCGTGGCCGGTAGTAGTTCAGCTAATCACCAGGCTGTGATTGAAGTAGCTGACCGGTTAGTTTTAGCAGTAATACGGTCTTGAGGCGCTGAGCTCAGGATTGACGCTCAAGGACTTTGCGGTAAAGTCAGTACACTACTCGCACGTGGCGCCATGATCGGCACTCATGATCATGAGTAATCACCAACAGCGAGAGAATGGAAACAATGGTAAAACGGCATGAAAGCAGTTTGATTTCTGTCACATAGCCTGTCTGTGACACGGGCCGCTCCTGTTGAACCAGCGCCATGCCTCAGCTGTGCGAGTCTGGGCCAAAACCTGCTTGCTTCGCATTATATGTTGCACGAGCTGATATTCACAAAGCCTGAGTGCTTACGAAGGCGCAGGTCAAACTTACCCAGCGCCGGCGTTCTGGCTTTGACTCAAGCTCGGCCCTATCAACAACCCAGGCAGAGTACTCCTTTGGGCATCCTGCCAGGCCAACCATGGGCAGCCGTGCTGCCATTGTTGGTGGTCCATCTACTGCAGCTGCTTCATGGTACTACTACTGTAGTTTATCAGCACCCCTAGGTCAGTATCATAACCAATGTACTTATAACCCTGCACTGCCAACTGTTTGGCCCTGTCAACACCTAAACAAAACACGCCAGGGGAGACACCGTGTTTTTGACAAGCCTGCAAATGGGACAGCAGCAACAATACGTTCGCCTCATTTGATCTTGGAATATGAACGATTCAAAATATGTCTGCTCGGAGTGTTGCATGTAACAGCGCAGTGATGCTGTATGCGGCAGTGCAGGAACCGCTTCTCTGATGCAGGCAGTGTTCAGTCATCTAATCGGGGACCAGCAAATTGCAAGTACAACAGGCATGATACCTCATGAGTCATTCGCTGGCTCGGTGTCTACTGCCGAGGAACGCGGTTCACAACCATCTTGTTACAACAGTTTGTTACAACGAGGTTTAACCGGGGACCTACCTGCAGTACAGTGCTATATACATTGTCCAGCTCAGGGCTGGCTAGCATCCCAGGCAAGTCATAGTTCTGCTTCACATGCAGGCCATAGCTGAAGCCCATGTCAGCTGGACCTGTTATGAACATAGCAGCAACAGCAGCAGCAGAACTTACTGCCGCGTAGCAGTTGAACATCCATACGACGAGCCGCTTGCAGGAAATCAGTACTCATTGGGAAGAGCACTATGCCCGCGGGTCGACGCCTGGCATTTGATCAGCAGTGCGCCTGCGGGCCAGCTGTCGCCTCAAGCAGATAATGCTTGGTCTCTGCTATGCCTAGTCTCAGGCTGGCTCATTGCTTGCCTTGATGCACGTGTGAATTTGACCGCAAGCTTCTGGGACTCATTAGAGTCGGAGCACGTCAGGCTGCAAGGAACTTGCCTCGCATCACTATCACTCAGCGACTAGAGCATTGCACAAAGGTTAGTGCTTGATCTCAATCAAGTATGTATGTTGCGTATTAATCCTGACAGCTCTGGCAGGCTTGCAGACAAGCCGCAGATTCTGTACCTGCCCGCACAGCACTAGTACTGCTGTTCATACAGTCTGGACACTCTTCATGACTCGTTCAGGTCACTTGTACCAGTCATGATAGATCATGCGGTAGAATGAAGAGCTGCCATGGTGGCCCATCGGAGTAAGTACTCACCCAGGAAGGCACATGTGATTCCAGGCACTGACAGCACGTCATCAATGGCCTCAAAGCATGCGCGAGTCTCAACCTGTGACAGCGCAGTGACAACAGGAGGCCAGGGTGCTCATCAAAGTAATCAATGGTCAATGCCATTTGCACGTAGACTCCATCAGGGGGGGATACTATTGATTCATCACAGTCTGATATTGTTTGACAATCAGTCAAAAATACTTGTGGGCAACTAGATGACGGTATCGTAATAGACATAGACCAATCAATAGACAGACCTTAGACGGAAGTCAGGGAGCACGTCAAAGGGGTTGATGGTGTGAAGCATCTGCACGTAAATTTCAACATGGTGGATACTGCTTCACTTTCAGTCGTGAGTCAGTCATGATCATGACTTACAAGCTATTATGAGCCAACCAGATGATAGCGTTGCACTAAAACTAGTCAATATGGCCTACACAGAGCTCGTTCAGCATACAGCCTAGAATCTCAACCATGGAGGAAGATGCGAATCTAAAACAGTAGATCCGGCCTACAGTATGCAATGAGCCAAACAGGATAGACCACCTACCTGCAACCAAACTTCAACTTCTTTGTTAGCTGTCTGCAGGTACTCAGCCAGGGCAAGCACACCCACACCTTTCCGGTACACTGCCCTGCAGCAGCAGCAGCAGAGCCACACAGCAGTCAGCCACTGCATTGCCATCTCAGCACAAGAAGTTCACGCTTAGTTACCCCGCAGCTGCCTCACTGCCACAGCTGCTAAGCAGCAGCAGCAGCAGCAGTCAGACAGCGCCTTGTGGTGCCTGCTCAATTATAGTGAGGTGTCCACTGTAGCTTCCTTCTTCAGAAAATAGTAAGATAGCAGCACAACATCTACCTCATAGAGAAATGCGCTTCAACACTCAGACAACCAGACAATCAGACATTCAGCGCAACCTCCGCATGACTCCATCTTTCACGGCCCATGTACGTGTGACGTAGTTGACCCAACGACAGCCTTTCAGTGCAGTACACCCACAGCCCGTAGTATGTCATGGGAAGTAGAAACCTATACATGCGCCTTTGAGAAGTAGCAACCGACGGCTTCTGGGTGCGCTCTGCTGTTGCTGGCAGAGTGTATAACCAATGCTCTCTCTAGAAAAGTTTAACATGGCATTAATCTATCTAGTACCGAAAGGCACTTTTCAGGCTTTGTTTCTGTGGTATATTCATGCAGAAGATGTGTAACATGAGTGACCAAGCCGCCCTTGCCTTATTGGATATGCCACACTTCTTTGTCCCTCAGGGGGGTACAAGCAGTAGCTCACGGCTTGCTCAGCATCAGCACGAGTGTTGACCAGGGGAACCATCACGCCATCAGCACCCAGACTACAGCAGCAGCAGCAGCAGCAGCGACAACGGTTGGGTTGTAACCTAGTGCTGCACAGTGATGATAACTCAGACTATATGGTATGCCAGCCCTCCAGAGTCATACTTGCAAGGCCCTGTTGTTATGTGCATACCATTCTGCTGTTGTTGCTGCCAGCCAGGCCAAGGATGGTCCCAGAACTGCAGGTGCTGCTGCTGCAGCTTCTCTCTTTTCTCTGCACCATGCCCTGGTACAATGGGCAGCGCCGTATTAGAGTGAGACGAAACCTCCATTTGGGTGATATATTATCTGGTTATTGACAGATACCATACTAAAGGGCGTTCTTTGATGGACAAATTTTTCGCAGGATCCAATCAGAGTGCTGCTGCTTACTCTAGTGCTTGTTGGATCCCAAATCTGTCCTGTGGCCCTCCAACCCGCACGATCCGCTTCGCCTTGGTGCGTGACGTAGTACCCAACATCTGATTCAGCAATTCGTACCCAACCGCTCCATGTTGGGCGTCGATGCATATCCAGTCGACTCCCGAAACCGCAACTGCTTCTGCTGCAGCAGGGGATGCCGAAACTACGAATATGCCGTACGAAGAATGGCTTGCGCATGCGCAGCTGATTGATTTACGTTGTACACGCGAGGGAGCAAAGGGTTTGCGGGCCAGGAGCCTCGTAGCTGCAAGCATGATGCTGTGCACTCGGACGATGCTGAGTAGATCCCTTTTTCAACGCGCTAAGGGAAGGATATTAGGAGCAGAAGGGTTCATTGATGCACTTTGGGCTGCATCGTAACAGCGTCAGAAGCCAAATAGGCGCGGTTGTGTTGGTGACAGCTGCTTCTTGACAGCGCTGTGAACCCGAGTCACCAACTGCCGGGTCAGCCCGTTCTCTGCGCTTTGCAGCTGCGCCAAATTATCGTACTGCATTCGGAGTCAGTTATGGCATAAACAATTTACCCAGTAACATACAAGGCCCCACTGGGCCCGCTTTGTGAATTGAGATTGCCAGTTTCACTCTGCTCAGAAAGCCAACTGCAACAACACACCAGCAAACCATTTCACATTGCCATATAGCAGCCACCACAACATAGGGCGTGCCTGAGTGTTCATATAAAACAGCAAACACACCCCAGCTGACACAGCACTCTGGGCGCTTCTGGCAATTGTGTGCTGCCAGGTGTAAACCAGCCTGGAATATTCAAGTTAAGCTCACTATGAAGTTAGCTCATGCCTAATTATATGCCAAAGCAGATCACTGCATGCCACATGCAAGTTGAGCACTTTGTTGAAAAGCTGCCCGCCCTGGATTCAGTTCAAAATAGGTCATCAGCTTGCCCAAAACGCACGATGGTGTTTCTACCAAAAAGCAGCACCCAAATGACCTACGCTCTGACACAACAACATCCTGCTCTTGCACCCAACAACAGTGAGCTCTACACAACAAATCTAGGAGCAATCAACATGTTCTTGGTTGAAAACACAGCCTACTACCACCCCCCACCCCAACGTGCAGTATAACCAGCACTCCTCGTCGGTGAAAAACTGCTTTACAAGAACCCCGTAATCAAACACCCTAAGCAGCCACCATCCCACCCCTCTTCTGAACAGGCTCATGCAAGATGCCCTGAACCCCATCCTCTCGCATTCTCTTCCGACCCGTGCCACCCTGCTGCCGCTGTTGCTGCTGCTGCCCCCGGGCGCCCCTCACACTGTCTATGCTGTTGGGCGAAGGGTTGTTGATCCGTGGTCCGACTGTATTGGCATCCAAGCCAGAGCCATCTGCTGCCTGTGATGCCCCCGCGACTACTGCTTTGCTACCTGCTGCCTTGTGAAACCCCAACTCTTGCTCTGCTGCTGCTGCTGGTGCTGCCCCATCTCCCTCGCCTAGAAGCTGAAACCATTCATCTGCTAAGCCTGTATCTGCTGCTGCTGCTGGTGCGCCTGCACCATTAGCCCCATTGGCCTGTGTACTCACTGTTGGTGCTGCCGCTGCTGCTGCTGCTGGTGGTGGTGGCAGCCCTGCATCACTACTCCTACCCTGTCTACCTACTGATTTTGCTGCTGCCACTGCTGCTGACGTACCTGCCCTACCATTGTCTATGCTACTACGCCGCCTACCCTCTGCTCCTGCTGCTGCTGTGCTTCCTTCTGTCCGACCTGTCCGGTGTGCTGCTGCTGAAGATGGACCTGCTTCACCATTAACTACACTGCTACGCCGCCTACCTTCTGCTGCTGCTGCTGCATCTGGTGCTACTGCTTCAGGTGCTGCAGGAGTGCCTGGTGCTGCTGCTGCTGAAGGGCCCGCAGGTGTGCCAGGCACGCTGCCATTGGCAACAGCAGCTGCACCTCCTGCAAGCCCAGAGTGAGCTGGCGTCCCAGACCTGCTGCTGACACCTGCATACTTTGCCAGCTCAGCCTCCACCGCTGCAAGTCACACACGCAATCATGCCTAAGTGACTGAGCCAATGCAAGCAGGATAGATGCGCTGGCAAGAGCTGTCAAGTCATGCATGGGGTACGCCACCCACAAAAGCCTTGGGCTGATCATGTCTGATGATACTGTCCTTTCCTTTCATGTGGTTGGTCGAGGAGGCCCTTCGGACGTATAACCCTGTGCTGCACAGCTCGGGAGCACCTGACCCTCACAGGCACCAGGTTCTGCCTCTGCCTTGTATACAACAGCACATGATCCAAGCCAAAACCCAGCAGAACAGCAGTAACGAGGAGTCCACAACGTACCTGCAAGCTGTTCTGCAGTCAATGCTGGTACATATCGCTCCCCACCCACGTGCCGCTCTGCCAGCAGGTCGATGTGGTAGCCGTGCTTCTTACAAGCTAGGCTGATGGCTGCCAGAGATATGTGGCGGGGAGGGTGCAACAGACACAGCACTGAGCTGGGGGTAATGATACTGTGACAACAGACAGCAGGAACAGCAGCAGATCGTTAGTGCAGTTACAGCACGTTGACGTGTTGTATTTGAACAATGCTGCTTGCAAGCTCCGCTGACGGCCACAAGTTGTATGTCATTAGGAGGGTACTCTAGACCCAGCAAGGAGTTGGGGGCAATGATACTGTGCCAACAAGCAGCAGGAACAGCAGCAGACAATGAGTGCGGCTACAGCGCGTCGGCGTGTTAAAATAGAGAATGCTGCTTGCAACCTCCACTGACTGCCTCAAGATGCATGTGTTGATGAGGGTCAGCAACGAGTTGGGGGCACTGAACTCCACTACAGGGAAGCAAGACCAGCTGCAAACCTCACAAAACCCCTCGTCAAAGTCATAACATTGATATCCCATGCGACTTCCATCACCACAACAGCCACAGCAGCAAGCGTTGACGCACTGGCTTTTCATTCCCCAATTGACATGGCTGATGCTGCAGCGTCAGAAACATCATGCATGATGCCTGACATGGCCCGCTGTAGCTCAACTCCAGCTGGCTCACACAAAGCCCTAACACACCTTTTGTTACATATCTTCAGGGCAGTTGCACGAACAGCAAACACCTGAGGGTCTGCATCTCCCATGGCATCTGTCAGCCCCAGTTCCCGAAATTGGTAGATAGCCATACTAGATGGCACCTCAACATTGAAGTCAAAGTTGATGGCGAAGATAACCGCCATCTCTGCGTCCCGCACTTTCTGACACAAGGGGGCCAGGAAAGAGGGGTTGCCAGGGGACTGCAGTGGATTGGTGCGGGAGGGGGGGGACATAGCAACAGCAGTACAGGTCAGCAATGGGCACGAGTGTCATGACAATAGGGTCCCACGTTGTGCCTTGAACAGCCTACTTTCGAGGCGCATTTGCGCACTTGCTGGTGCAGATGGGGTGGCGCTGGAGACAGCAGCATACACCATCCACTGTGCAACACCATGTGCAGAAACATGAACACCATTGAGCCTTGGTGGCAGACATGCGATAACGCTGCCATTGAACCCAGAGCACACTGCCTAGGACGCAGTGCACCATCTGCTTTGCATACATGGGCAGAAGGCAAGGTGTGCTCGCAACAGCTAGCAAGGGAACAGTGCCCTGCTGGGATATATGTCGAGTGTCCCACAGTTGGCACCACGCATGCAGTGGAGCCCAGTACATTCAACACGTTATCCGTGCTGCATGCCAGAGGAGAGCTGCTAGCAGTTGGCGACTAATTTGTTGTGCATGGCCATGATCAAGGCCTGCAGTAGAGTCAGCCACACTGCTGAGAAGCAGCAGACGCTGCTGAGAAGCTCACCCCATCAGGGTTGAAGTACTCTGGTTCTAAGGGCCTGCCCTGCTGATCCCTCAGCGCCCGGAATGAAGCATGTGTCAGGTGAAATAGAGTGTGGTACGTGCTGTCCATCTTGGTGGCAACGAAGACACATGCTGTTGCCAAAGCCTGCAGGAACACAAGTGTTCACTGGTTGGAACAGCGTGTGGGTTGCTAGAACAGCAGGCCACTATGACAGACCACCAGCTGCAGCAAGGGGTACTACACGAGCGGCTGAGTCCCTGATGTCTATGACTTTGCCAGGGCTTGCTGCAATCATGCAATGTTGCAGAACACAGCTGCTGCAGCTGCAATCCCATTCAACAAACAGCAAGGGGATATGTCGGTTGCATACTGTACAGCTGGCAGCTGCTGACTGTGCGCTTAAACCTGCCATTGAGGCCTTCTGTAAGCAAGTTACTTACCCATTTGTCCAACTTATCGAACTCTGTCGAGGCGAGCCGTGTCAAGCAACGGTGCAGTAACACTACACCCTTCTGTATGGTATGATGGTTTCTGTCAAGCACACACCCGGCAGGTCAGCTGGCACATACCATGCCTGTACTACCAGCATCTGCCACTGATACACCAACTCACAAGCGCAGAGCGGGGCCGCAGGCTACGATGATGTCCTTGCACTCATTGCGATACTTGAGTTCTGCCTTCCAGCTCCTGCCCTTTGCTTTGCTGGGGTAGCCATCTTTCAACTGTTGAAGCGTGAAAAATGGAAACCCAAACATTCACTGCAACTGGCAGGCTGCGCAAGCGCTGAAGCAAGAAGGAAGGCCCCGAAGGAGCGCCCCTGCTATGCCAGCCCCGCTAACGGCTGCCCCTCGACACGATGATGTTGCTGAAGGCTGACAGGAAGATGTACAGTATAGGCCAAAGCGACGGCGAAACAACCAAACGGTGCCGTGTGCGGAAGAGTGTTGCAGCAACACGTAGTTCAATACAATCGGGCTTCTGGCGCAACAAACGCTTCCACAGAACAAGCTGGATGTCGTTCGACGTAGCACATATCCAACCCCAGCAGAATTGCCATCGGCCTGAAGGAAGACGAACGACTTGTCAATCTTGGCTGGCAGTTCCCAAGCACCGCGTCTGCACCATGCAGCTCCTGGAACTGGATATGGTCGGTTACTTGCCTGGTGCTTAATGTGGGTTGCCTAGACACCGAGCCGGTGGCGTGGACAGTTCGGAGCAGTTTGAATAACTGCCGTTGCTGAGCCCAGGAGAATCCTCACGATCTTGGCTTGATACAAGTTACTAATTCCCCAAACCAACGCTTTGATGTTGTGTTGTGTTGTCGATGATGTATAGCCGTGTAAGGGAGCTTTCTTGACTGGTAGAGTACGACAGTAGCACTGCTCAGAGCCATGGAGCTCAGCATCGCCCTTGAAAGGCCATGTTACTTCCCAGGAGAGGTGCTAAGGTGTATGATAAAGGTATCCATGCCCAGCAGCTGAGCACAGAACACTCGTGAGCGCAACAAAAGCATTGTGCAGTTGTGCAGTACACAGTGCTGTAGCCCACCCCCAACCTTGCTCACTAACCGCAGCTCCGAAGGCTAAATGACGCACCTTTAGCAGTTGAAATCAGCTCAGAGCAGCTACAGCTAACGTTTGAGTGCTCAGGCAGCGAGCGGGTTGACCCCAGCTGGGTTGGTCACTTATTTCGGCCAGATGTTACTGCATTGAAAGACAACAAGGTGCGCAGGATGTTGAATATGGCTTTGGTAGATATTCTAAGCATCTATGGACTAAAGTTGATGCGAAAGCAAAGTTAGCAAGCCATTATGGCAGCGTGCAGGAGCAACCAGTACAGTAGCAGTTGTCCTGCATGTGGCAGGCATCAGACAGTTGTTGAGAACCATGAAGCAGCTAACACCTACCGGCACATGGTGCTCCAATGAGTCAAGGCCGCCAGTATTCAACCTCGTCAACAGTATAACGTCACAATTGGCAGTAGTTTACACTTCTTCCTTGCTCGTCCATTGCCAGCTTTATCTCCCTCCCAGACATCACCACCCTGACTGGACTGCCTCCCGAGACTCTGGCTGAGAACATCAATCAGCTAGCAGCTCCCACTGCTGACCTGGCATGAACATCCTCAGGCATGCACCAACCAGCAGCAGCAACCTCCACTGTCTGTCTGTGTCCACACACCACACATGTCATGCAAGTATGGCAGTGAAAGAATCTCTGCTTCGGGTGGTGTTGTTTCCACCTCTGAAATGGGGCGCGGGGCCGATGGCCATAGAGCTATGACTGGTGGGTAGCTTATATATACATACAACAATTGCTGAACACCTATTGTGCACATTCTTGCTGGTGAATGCGCTCCTGCAGAGGCTTGTCCGCAGCATATTCTCTACTGGTCAAGTCCCTTTGATAGCAGATGATGACAACCAAGCCTTAGGCCAGGGCCGGGACTTCATGGTTAGGTAAGGTGCTTTCTTATAATGAATCAGCTCTTATGCAGCTACCGAGCCAATGTAACATGGTAGATGCATTTGAGAGCTGACCATCTATGCTATGGGCAACCAACCTGATGTGGCTCTGCGTCTGCTTCTGCTGCTGATGTGCCAACGACGCTGTTCAATACTCCTTTTGGATCAAACAATTACCTGTAACAGTACACAGGGTCAGTATTATCATTGTAGCGTGTATAAGTGACAATGAAAGTATGATCACCCGCATACTTGAGACATACGAGTTGCTCAATCACTGTAGCAATAAGAGCAGTATGCACACCACTCTGGAGTTGCAGCTCATGTGAGAATAAATTATGGGATTGCGAGCAGTTTGCACTGGCGGATAAGTTGTGTCACATGGCAGTGTCCCCAGCAGCAGTTGATGCCCCAGCCCCAGCAGCTAATGCAGGGAAGTTCAAGTGGTTGCTTTGCTATTCTGCATGTAGGTGCCGCCTGCCTACCAAGCTACCTCCTTCATACAGAGGCAACGCAGTACGCTTCATCTATCAGGTTCAAGTCCAAGGCAACCTGACAATCCCCAGCAGCACCCAGCAGCAACAACAGCAGCCGATCAGCTGCCAAGCACAGTGTAGCTTTGTAGTATGGCCCATGGCCGATCGGAGCAGCAGCGGCAGCAGCAGCTTGGAACGCAGGGCCTCGCTGCAGACTCCACATGGGCTCGCTGGTGCAGCAGCAGCAGCAGGGGTCGGCAGCGGTAGCGGGGCAGCAGTGGATCTGCTGACGGACACTGAGATGATCGATTACAAGCTGGGGACACACGTTACTAAACTGAGATGGGAGGTGAGCGTGACAATGAAATGAATGCATCAACTACTGAGCAATTGTAACATTCGTAGGACGTTCCACGTATCACTGAACATGCATCTGTATGCAGATTTCTGCATCTCTACTTAGCTTCAACATGCCGCAGCAAGTTGCCCAACAAGCTCTACACAAGTTTAAGCACCCAGACATGGTGCTATGCTCAAGCTGTTTTGGGGGAGAGAGAGAGAGAGAGGATACCTCACCATCTAGAATGGCACTCTCCACACCCAAGCTTTTTACTGTTGCCTGTGCTGCAGGAAGTCATCCAAAACACAGATGGAACCCGTACACTGTTGTTACACCAGCTGCCGAGTCAGCATCTGTACCCAGCCCTAACAGGCCGCAGCATTCTGTGCAACAAGCCCTCATACCCATCATAAGCGGGCATCTTGCTATGCTGTCGTCTGTGCCGCAGGAAGTCATCCAAAACACAGATGGCACCCGGACCCTGTTGTCGCACCAGCCGCCCAGTCAGCATCTATACCCAGCCCTAACAGGCCGCAGCAGCCTAGGCAACCAGCTCTTAACCTCTCAACTGTCCGCTCTAGAATCCCTGATGCTAGACGAACAGCAGTCAGCAGGAGCAGTAGCAGCAGAAGACCAAGAGACAGATAACGACAAAAGTAACAACCCCTTGCATCACCTAACGCCAGCGCAGCGTGCCAGCATGGCAGTTAGGACGTTCAATTTGCGAGCGGGGGAGTTTCCGCTGGTACGGCTGGTGCTGCAGCCACCGCAGGATGGGCTGCTGCAGCCTGGAGGGACGTTTGGTCTGCTGCTTGACTTCAGAGCGGCGCACAGTGCACCACCAGGGACACAGCCAGTGTGTTTACAGGTGGGGTGTGTGGAATGTTTTGACTCTTCGGTTCTGCCTTGTAGTCTGTTGTTTGGGGACGTCAATTCAGGGTGCATGGCTGCTTTGAAGCCTGGAGGGACGTTTCGTCTGTTGCTGGACTTCAGAGCGGCGCACATCGCACCGCCAGGGACTCAATCAGTGTTTTTACAAGCGATTTAGCTGGTGATGTGCCTGGATTCAGTGTTTCCTGGGTCGTCACTTGCTATGAGTAAAATGTTGACTGCCTAGATGTAGCCTGGAGAGATGTACGGGTTGTTGCTGTAACTCAAAGTCGCATGCACTGAACCTCCAGGGAAGCAGCCAGTATGCTTTGGTAATGTGCTTTGCGAGATTTGATCATCATTTAAATACCACACATCCAGAGTACACACGGTGCTAGACACTTCCATGAATGCACAGACTGCGCTGGCTTGGTTTTGATATGTGTTCGGTCAGCAAATGCATGAATGAATGAATGCATGAATGGCCTGCACATGGTGTGTTACATTTGACACCTGTTTATGTTGAGGAAGGGGCAGTTGTGTGACGCAAGAGTGGTGAATGCACAGATTATTGTGTGAGCTTGTTTAGCGCAGCTTTCAATCCCTGATGTTGCTGCTGTGCCTGCAGGTAGTGGCTTTGTTAGAGAGTGAAGAGGTGGTCCTAGCCCCCCACGCCCACAAGAACAGCGACAGTGCAACCATGCGTAAGCTGTATGCCGAGCAGCAGGAAGTAACAGCCCACTTGCTAACCAGCCAGTTCGTGTTTTCTATACCCTTGACAGCTCCTCCTAGTTTCAAAACTCCAATGGTGTGTCATAAATGGGTTTTGCGGTTTGAACTGCTGCTGGGGAAGCCAAAACCGCATAGGCCCAGTGAGCTTGTGACTGAGCAGCTGTTGTGGAGTTTGCCGTTGGTGGTGTTCCCTCCACCCACACAGGCAGCCCTTGGGCTGTGAGGGTGATGAAGTCGGTGAGAGCCGTTGTTGGGTATCCTGTGGTTGTGTAAGGAGTGAAAAGAGCGTTGACCAGGGACTTGTTTAGCAGCTGTGGCTTGATGGGGTATTTTTCATTCCGCAAAGGCCACCAGTGGCAAACAACCGAGGGATCCTGAGATGTCTTGTTCAAGAGCATTCTCTTGGCGGGCTCAATCGTGTGCTCGGGCTTGAGGTGGGGCAGGTCAATACAAGAGTCACTACTTCAAGGGTCGAAGCTGTAGTGTCCAAGATTCCAATCATTGGTTCAGGGCCTGGACATAACACCGGGTCTAACCCGCCTCGAGCGATGGCTTTGATAAGTTGTTGGAGGTACAGTGCGCAGAACACTCTGTGCGCCCAGTCCTGCGACCAGCCGATCAGCGCCTGTCCAGCAAGCTGGCGGGATCGTTGGCACTTATCGCGGGATTGTCTTCTGCAGCACCTATGCAGCCCCCTGTCATGCCTTAATGAAACCGAAAGTGCATCATTACGTAGACGATAGAGTGCACAGCTATACAGTGCAACCAAACCATCGCTGGAACCCTGCGACAGTAATCAGTGTGCTGAGCCTCAGTGTGGTGAGCTTGGCGCAAGCGTACCGCCGTTCCAGCTGACAGTCCATACCGCCACTCTACTGTACACTGGATTTGCCTACTGTAGGCTCTTGCAGCAGTAGCAGTAGCTGCATCAAGCCTTACTCTGGTAAGCCCAAGACACACAAGCACAGTTAGCTAAATACAGAATGCTTCCAAAACTTGCACGACCAGCTGCATGTACGCCGTGATGCTGTTGTTACCCTCGTACTGCAAACCAATCGTGGGTTGTCTTGACTCTTAGCGCTCTTTTGGCGGTGCAGGGACTGTTACTGGTGACCTCTACTGTTGCTACTATTGCTACAGCAGCTTCTGAAGTAACTTCAGGTCTGGGCTGCCGCTGCACACAGAAAACCGACAAGTCATTCATTTTGTTCATTACACGCCCCTCAAGTGACTCAGGTCCCCCACAATCACCCCTGTCAGTTACGCTATCTGCCAACAACAGCCAATGCAGATGTCTCTGCACTCTACCTTCACCACATGCCCTACAGCTCAAATCGCTCCTGACTTGGCTGGAATGGTGACTACAGAACGAATTCGATGCTCGCATTATTATGATGCATGCTGAATCAACAAAGCAGACCACAAGCTCTCCCTCCATGATTCTATTCATCTGGCTGACCTGGCCGCAGAGTCCCTGACAGTGCTCAAAGGCGTCGGAGTTCTGCTGACAACAAAGAGATGGCTGCTTGGCAGCAGCAGCAGGTTCCTGGACCTGCATGACATTCACTCTGTCATAATCAATGAGGTGACGCAGAAATCGCTTCTTCAATGCCACCCAGTGTGCATGCATCATAGCAGTGAGAGTGATAGCAGCAATAGTCGCAGGTTTCTGGACCTGGTTTCTGGACCTGCATGTTGTTTCAAGCTGTCATGTCCTATGCCTACTACTTCAGTTTTCTATTCCCGCACGGTTTCTGGCCCTGCGTCGTGCACCCCCTGTGCAGAGTTGTCTCAATCCGCTCAGTATTGTGGGGCCCAAGGACGCATCCTGCCGTGTCATGCTGAGGGCTGAGCTCACTCATTCTTGGACACAACATTGATGCAAACTCACCTACGGCTGCTGTGTTTGCTGCAGACCTTGACAACCACCAACATACATGTTCATTTAGCTTTCTTGCTGTATGACAGCGACAAGTTGGCCGTGGCTTTCCTAGTAAGCGCCTGTTGAATTCTGCAGCTTTACATTTGTTCTACATGACTATTTTTGCTCTATGTGAGCGTGTATAGTGTGCACTGCCTGCTAAAGATGCGGTGAGCACTTGCAGCAGCAGCAGATGCAGGATATACAGGGTTGGATGAATTTGCAGCGCTTGCGTCGCCATGCAGTACAGTGGCAGCAAGCTCCTCCTTGAGCTGGCCTCTTGAGCCTGGCCGATGCTACAGCAGCTTTCCCCAATCTCTGATCAGCTGCACTCACAGCAGCTGCAGTGTCTGCCTTGCCATGCATCTCTGACACTTGGTCAATCAATGGTGCAAAGCACCACAGTCCCCCACTGCTGCTGGGACTGACTGTCCTGTTACCTGCTCTAGTTGACCGTATCATCAGCCCTGCTTGAATACTGAACAGTGAAAGCGCAAGTGTGCTGCTCTTTGGTTTGTGACCCCCATGCATGACACATTAGCTCTTGTCAGCGCGTTTGACTTGTTGCATGGCTCATTCACTTTCACAAGTGTGCTGCATGTATTGCTGCAGAACACGTGTCCGGGGCTATCAGTGTTGGTGCCCATGTATAGAGAGCTGCAGGCTATGGTGAGCTTGTCAGCTGTGACATGTACCGTAAATGCGGGACAGTGCCATTGTGGGCTGCTATACACGACAGCTTGCCAGCGGATCTATCTTGTTGCATTGGCTCAATCACTTGTATACATCATGCATGTGCCTAGCAGCAGCCAATTTCAAGAATGGTCTCATGCAGTGTCCATGCTTGCATGCTGGTGCGGTGTGTTATGGGTGTGACATCAGATTCCGTTGCAAGAGAAATTCCGGCCATTGGGCGGTTGTGGTGTCCTTAACATGTTAAGCCTGAAGGTCAACGAACCGTACGTTGTCCGAAAGTCTGTCAGCAGTACAACACAGCCTGACTCAGGGGCAGTACATCATCATCCTTTTGCCTATAAGTCCTAGCGCAGCGCTGCATGGAAAGCACGTGCGTCTGAGTGGCCGCCTTGTACTGTGCGTGCAGGTGCCAGCTGGATGAAGGCAACCGTGAAGTCTGGTGTACCTGGCAGCAGAAGTCAAAAAGGCAGTATCAATAACAGAGCACTTCGAAAGCCTCAGCCAGCAATGCCTGTAGCTTTGTCAATACGTCCTGTGTTGTAGGAATGCTCCGTATGCAGTTGAATACGGGTTGTGCGTCGATCTTGGCTTGGCAGCTGCAGTAGATCCCTGCGCAGTACTGAGCGTGTTCATGCACTATGGTGCACATTCCTATCCTTAAGATTGATGTGCCGGAACCTAGTATACAGGAGCTGCTGCCGGGCATAGTGCACCTTGTAATAAACAGCTGCACACGCGTTTTCGACATGGTGCACGATTACCTGCATCCCTTGACGCCAGAACAGGAGATGGATCTATATTCCTTACAAATTATGCACATGCCTAAGGAGTTTAGGATAGCTCGAAAGAAAGTCTTGGAAAGAAACATCATGGACGAAGACAAGATGTCAGAAGAGTTTGAAGACGCTGGATACGCCTACTACAGGTTCGTCACTCACCTGCAACCAAAGCCCACTGCAGCATTGAATCCAATGTACAGCAGCAATGAGCCCTCTGCGCTGTGTCTGCAGGCGGAGGATGAGGGAGATGATTGCTGGGTACTCAGATGAGGAGACAGAGGACGTAACATTCCGGCGGCTAATGAGCCCGTACAACGCAGCACAGGACCTGTATGGCCAGCCGCAGCTGCAGCCAGGCGAAGAGGTCGAGCAGGCAGGGCCTTCAGGGCAAACAACAGTACTAGCAGCAGCTGCCCTGCCCAGCAGAACACGCAGGGCAACAGTCACAACAGTAGCTGGCGGGGCAGGGCTCGCACTCGGTGCTGGCGTCCTTAAGCTTGCGCACTTAGTCACCAGCAGATTGCGGCGCAAGAAAAAGCCTAAGCGCAGGACAGCACAGCAGCAAGCAGGCAGCAGGCGGCAGCCAGATCAGGGCGGCAGGGCAGGCAGCAGCAGACGCGGGACAACCCCCCGCACCACACCCATAGCACGGCAGCGGTAACATGACCAGAACCTCCTGCTATGTTCGTGGCTGGTGCAGCAACAGCATCTGGCTATAGGGTTCAGTTCAGCAAAGCAGCATACCGATAGCAATGCTGTCAAGTTCACACTGTCTTTGCGCAGCAGGACAGCACTGGCCAGCTAGCTGCTGTGGGTGCTGGGGTTGCAATCTGTTTGAACATTCATGCAGCCAGCAGGAGTAGCTTTGCGGCAGCACGATGGTTCATCACCCGCCTTTACCGTCCGATTAGAGTTCAGAAGTAGACTCCAGGCACGATGCCAATGGCCGCTCAGGCTAGGGCACTATGGTATGGTGTGAAAGTTATTGAGCCATGCAACAGGATAGATGCGCTGGCAAGAGCTGCGGTGTCATGCATGGTGTGTTGTTATCTGCAATGAAGTGTACAGATGTCCGCGTGAGATAGAACCCTGAAGCAGGCGTCTTGTTCTTGCTATTGTACTGGACCCAAATCACGGCACAAGGCGTGTGTGTTATGCAGTATAGTGTATTTTTGGAACAGTATGGAGCAGCATCCAGCTGTTTGCTGCATTGGCAAATAGTTTGGCTATTGTGACTTCCGCAGCAGGAACTGCACAGCTCAGCTAGTTGTGGCAAAGGTAATCGGGTGCCTTGTCACTTGGTGTGAGTCATGTCAACGACTCAATAATTCATGTCAGGGCAGCAATCATATGAACTGCCATGCATGGCAGGCAAGCACTCTATGTGCCCCAGGGGTGATGATGTTCTGTAGTTTGGCTCATGCAACTTAGAAATGCCAAGCGAATGCTGTATGCTACATGTAAGGGCCCGCTACCAGGCGTTTATGTGCTGGTGGTGGCCATCAGCCGAGTCAGTTGCTGCAGCAACCGGTTGATGTGATGCACAGGCTATGCAGGGTGATTCTGGGTGCCTTGTGAGCATCACTAGGCCGAAAAGAGCTTCCCCGGGGAAGCCGTTTTTCGGGTAAGCCTTACCCGGGGATGCTGTCGCATCTTCCC
>NSMO01013951.1:0-15090 GCA_002588565.1 Coelastrella sp. UTEX B 3026 | reverse complement strand
AATACTGCCAACGCCAATACCTCTATACAAATCACAATTCTGCGCATCTAGTTGTGCACCTGGTTTGGGCACAGGTGGCAAACTACTAACCTGCAACACAGCTGGCAGGGGTTGGCGACCACAACTCACAAGATGCTGCATGATCCAAGCAATGCAATCAACAAGAGGCTCACACACAAACTCCGGGGGCCCTGGCGGCTGGGATGGGTGGCGCTCCACTTCTGCAGCGGCAGCTTTCAACAGCTCACATGTCAAGCCGTCACAATCAGCAGCTTTGCTAGAGGGCAAGGTATGCATGATGTCAGCAATGCTAGTCATAGTGAAAGGGTCGTTCAAGGAAGCCATAGCAGCAGGTGTCCTGGTACAAGCGGCATGCAGTCTATTCTTGATCTCCATATGCACATCAGATAAAACAACATCAGATGGTTGGTGGCCCATTATGCTAGAAAAGTGTGAAGTCCACACAGCAGCAGAAGGCAGCGGACCGGCAGGGGCCTTGCCGCTGCTGAACACGCGCCAATAATCCCGCTGCTGTTCACTAAAGTAGGCAGTGATGAGCTGCACCTGCTGCTGTCGCTCATACTGACGTTTGGCTGAAGTAACAGCTGACTTGTATGCACGTCTAGCAGTCTGCATGGCAGTATGCAATGGCCCCTTCTGAGCGCTGTCGGCTGAGCAGGCGAACCACAACTTCCATGCAGCACGAAACTGGTCACGGCACTGCACACAAGCATCATTAAACCAGGGAGCTGACTGACCAGGCTGCATTTGCTGTGCTATCTGTGCTGAGCAGGCTTGACGTGCACAATGGACTAGAATGTCTGAAATCTCTGACAAAGCTGTGGCTACGCTGACAGTGCCTTGCTCTAGAGAGTCTAACAAGGTGTCAAATTCTGTAGCCCGGCAATTCAGGTGGTACACATAAGTCTGCTGTTGTGCCTCTCCCACCGGCCTATGTACTCTGCGGGGTTTGGGCCGATCAGGACACTGGCCTGCCGCTGCTGCCAAGGACAGTTCTAGATGCAAAGGACAGTGATCAGCCGACAAACTACCATCGAAAGGCAACACCCGAAAGTTGCTGACACTCTCAAACAAGCTTGCTGAAACAGCTGCATAATCCACAACACTGGTACCAGTCTGATGCACGCCAGGCTTGTAATATGTGTGACTGCCCAATGAGTCACCCGGCACTCTGCCATTCAATACCGCACACTCGGCAGAATGCAAACCCAGCAAGAAGCCCAGTGCTAAGTCCATGTCCCCAACAACCGTATCTTGCGACTGTCTGGCTGCTGGCACTCCCACCAATGGCTCTCCAAGCACCGGCTGGGGCCCATGGCCTAGGTCAATGGCAGGGCCAGTAGCATCATCACACATGCCCCCGGTTCTAATGTTGAAATCACCCATGCAGACCAATTGGTGGCCTTTTGATTTGGCGGCATTCAGCCCATCCACAAACAGATGCAGATAATCCTCATCTAGGCCAAGATGTTGCGACCGATACGCTAGGGAACCCGCAGGACTAAAGTAACAAAAGGCAAACGTCACAGCGCAGGCGGCAGCATGCACCCAGACAACCCCAATGGTGCTGTCCATGTGAACCTTAACCCCGGATGCAAAGACCGGACAGTTCTCCTTGAGCAGCACTGTGATACCACCCGAAGGCCTGCCAGTGGCCGGTGCTGGCCGTGTGCAGTGGAAAGCCATAAAACCTGCAAAGTCTAAGCTTCCCCAAGCCCCCTCAACCCACATGGTCTCCACAAAAACATAAAAGTCATAACCTGGGTGCAGCTGCAACACATCTGGGATACGCCGGCTAGCCTGACCACATATGTTGAGCATTAACCCACGCACCAGTTGAGGCATCACAGCTGGCACTTAATTAGTTGGCGGGGGAGGGTACACCACTGGGCTCCACCGCCAACCTACGGCTGTGCGAGTGCCCTCTTCCAGCTGCACAGGGTCCCGGTAAGACCAGCGCCAAGGGGTGCCGCTGCCGACCAGCCTTCGGATGGCAGGCTGGTGCAAGCTGCGCTGCTGCTTCTGTTGCTCCGTAAGCCAGGTATCCACAAAGTAATTGTGGCCGTGTGCGGTGTGCAGTTGCCGCTTGACGGTGGGACTAAGCAAGCGATCAGCGACCGCTGCACAGCTAACAGTCACTATCCATACCATCTTGCCATTGACAGGCGCCCCAGCTGCTGTTACTGCGCCCACTGCTGCTGCTGCTGCTGGTCCCACTGCTGCCGGTGTTCCTACCGCTGCACCTGGTGTTGCTGTTGCCCCTACTGCTGTAGACACTGCTGCTGCCAACCCTGCTGCTGCTACTGCCCTCGCTGGTTCAGTTGCAGCTGCCGCCGATGGGCCCGCCGCTGCTGCTGCTGAAGACCCTGCTACTGCCCCGTCTGCCGCAACAGTAGAGTGTACTCGCCTGGGCGCAGCGCTAGCAGTTGCCAAGGAAGAACCAGCACCTGAAACTGGATGCGCAGGGGTGAGGCCAGGTGGGGGACCCTGCAATGGCTGCCGCCGGTGATCTGTCCGCACGTGCCTTGGTACACCATCACTGTACTTAGTGACATTCAGGATTGCACTGTCCTCCAACTGGCCCGCTGATTCGAGGGCGCTGCGTACTTGTGCTGCAGTAGTGCCTGGGAGAGTGCGAACCGCCAGCTTGCGGCGTGGTTGGTCATTGATAATGCGGGACAACTGCTGCTGCATCTGACTAGTTTTGCCTCCCAAATCGCTGCATAACTGTTGTTGGCTGAGTATGTCTGCCTTCACTTGCCCCAGCTCTATATGTGTACCTGCAGCTGCTGAAAGACTCTCGTGTACTGCTGTGGCTTGTGGCACGGTCAGCAAGGGCACAGCAGCCAAGGCCAGCTCTATGGATTTTACTGTCGACTGCAGCTGATCGTACTGCTGTTGGATGTCCGCACGCCACATAGTCATCTGTGCCAGCTGCTCCTCAGCATGGTCTGCTGCTGCAGCAGTTTGATTTGCGGCAGGCGCAGCATCCGTGGTGGACAGTGCCGCCGGTGCTGACTGCAGGTTGGAAACTGTCTGCTGCACTAGGGTCACATGTTTGCGCAGGGCACCGAGTTCAGCCTTGCTGGCTTTGGTCTCCTGCTGGGACTTCAGCAGATTGATCTGATGCTGCAGCTGACTCCTCATTTCTTTTATGCTGTTAGCTGACGGTGGCGGACTGCTGGGCGCGGCAGCAGCAGACGGTGCACGAAGCTCCTGCAAATCTGATGTGAGCTGGGTGATGCTCGATTGCATGGCGGTTACCGCACCTTGCAGTGTCTGCTTGTCCTCCATAAGCCGCTGAACAGTGGTCACCAACGAGAGATTACGGCTTTCCACTGCCGCTATGCGCTGACAGGCCGCAGACAGCTCCTGTTGATGCTGCTGCAGCGTCTGTTTCTGCTCAGAGAGTTGATCCTTTAGCTCCTGCTGCTGTGTGTAACGCCGAGTGTGCGGCCGAGGGGACTGCTGTGTGTGCTGCTGCTGCTGCTGCTGTTGATGTTGATCAGTAACAAGTGCTTTAAGGGAAGCCAGCTCAGCCTGCAATTGCTGTAACTGCTCAGAAGTAGCAGGCACAGCTGCTGCAACCTCTGCAGCAGCTGCTGAATCCGCTGCTGCTGCCACAAGCGAAGGCAGGGGCGCTGGGGTCAAAGTCTGTGCCGGTTCTACTGCTGCCGCTGTTGCTGGTGGTGGCTGTTCCACCGCTACTGGTGCCTCCTGCAACACTGCTACTGCTGATCCTACTGTCACTGGCGCCAAGGCCGTACCTGCAGCTCGCTGCTGCAGTAGCTTTGCTCCCAAGCCCGCAGACCTGAGTGCCATCGTGCGCGTGTTACGCGATGCTGCTGTGTGCTGTCGAGCTAGAGATCCTGCGCGTTCAGCTGAGGCAACGGTTGGCGCCGCATAACCCGGCACACGGACGGTGCTAGTTCCTTCTATACTACCTAAACCACTAGATAAGCCTGTTGAAGGGTCGCGGGGTTGTCTGCCGCGCCTGATAGCCCCCGCACGGGCGGTAACGGCTTCTTGAGAATCCGCCATGCCGGTGCTCACAGCTCAGGCCGCGCAAGCGCAGGCCCACCACCTCAAACCACTAACATAATCACGCGGCATAATACGATGAGCCAGGCGGACAGAGTCCGCTCCATCGCAGCCATGGATCAGTCCGCACCACCACCATCATCACTCGATCAAAGCGAATTCATTAGCGCAACCAGAAAAAGGTAACACACTATAAAATCTATAAAGTTTCTAGTTGTTTAGTGTAGTGCTTTTTATTTGTCATCCACCCTGGACTAGTACACGATAGTGCCGGCCATCGACAACCGGTCCGTCGCTGGCACTTATGAGTCTGATCATACAGAGTCGTCAGTGTCAACGATAGTTTTGTACGACGCTTGTTGCAAAACAGGATCGTCGAATTGAACAGAGGGTTCCTACTAAGAATAATATTGTGTCGCGTTATGGAGGGCTCTTGGGGCACCCAATCTCATCAGCAATGGGTCCAGCTCACTGCAAAAGACACGCTCTGGCATGACCTCTCAGAACGTAAGGTCTGCCTGAAAAGCCACAGTGAGTGTAACCTAACAGTCTGCGTGATGCAGTTTTTGGATTGCTGGGCAAACATTGTACAGTTTGCATTTGCATCCCGGATGAGCAGCTTCTCAGAACCAGTGACCAGTTGTGTAGTCTCGGGCAACTTCACGGCACTACAGCGAGCCAAAACAGCATGGCAGAACACCACAGGTGATGCCGGGCACAAACAGAAACACGTGGCGTGTTTTTGCGGTGGCATCAGTGGATCCCAGGCATCAATGGCAGCTTGACTGGTCAGGTTCAACACATCATGTCTCTGCTAACTTCATTCAAATGCTCAGCGGCTTGCTGGGATGTTGCTACACATCGGCCATCAAGCAACAACAGAGTGCAACTGTTGGTGATGCAATCGTCATGTTGTTGCATGCTCATTGTTGACAACAAATTGAACTGAACCCAGCTGCACTCTTGCTGCATCATAGTTGCAAGCTATCGCATGAAGCTGCCCACATGTGTCAAGGTATACACCTGCAGCCTGCCAGGCTGTCGACAGTGACAGTGACTGTCGGACACAAGCAAATTAGGTGCTGGATTTGTACAGCACAAACAGTGGTGTAGCAAACTTCAAGTTCTTGAACTTGAAGTTCAAGTGTGGCACACTCAGATCAGTGCAAGGGGTTGCCCTTTATGTGTTGCTCAACAGGCGCCGCATCAGAGGTGTAGCAACATGCAGAGATGTGCACAGCCAATACTGTCAGCTAAGCTGTGCGTGGCATGGGGTTTCCCAACGCTGCTTAGTAATCGACCAAGTAAGTCAAGGCTAGCCGTGCGAGTCGTGCAGCCAACCCCGTGCACATGAAGCTAAGCATATCTGCCAAAGTATCTGTTACAGCATGGCATCAATGTGTTACTAACATGCCCATCATGGGCATGGGCCCATGATGGGCCAGGTGACTGCCGTGGCAAGTGCCCGCAGACAACTGCTCACAGCATCTGCATGTGCTGCTGACCTTTGCAGCCTTTACATGCCCGCTGACACAACTGGTCTGGGTGTCAATGACGTGAGCACTTTGATGATCAAATTCAATAGACTGGAGGTCTAACAACACTTGACGATGTACACTCAACTGTCAGTGCCCAACACCCATCTTACATGCTTTTGACAGCACGCCAAGTGTGCTATTACCAGCATACACATACGCACAGCAGGCCTCAGCTGCATATCAAAGTCGTAAGCCTCGCCCCATTTCTGCTACAACCTTTTGAATGCCCAGCATACAGCAACAACCAACACCATGAGCAGCAGCAGCGGAAGCAGCAACCACAACACGCCAAGACTTGAGCATTGCAATAGGCTGATTCTGCTTTGCCACCCTACACAGCGACACTGTTGCTGCGGCACACTGCACTGACAGCGTGTGTTGCACTATGCTCAATGCTGGCATGCGAATGCTGTCAGCCGGGCTGTCAGCGTAGGTGGGTTCTAATAACGACAAACCCAGTGGTCTGCAGGCAACAGTAGACTCAGCTGCTGGGGGCAGCAAGTGCTCAGCGCCAGGCTGAACGCCCTTCACCTGTTCAGCCTGTCACAGTATAGCTTGTAGTACTCCTGAGTCGATGCTTTCGCTGCTTGAAGCTGCTGCTGGAGCTGCTGTATGAGCACCCGATCAGTCACCGCCTGCCTGTATCTTGCATGTTCCACTTGCTGCAGGACCTGCAGCCTGATCTCTTGCAGGAAGCCGTCGGGGATTGCTAGGCACTGGCTAACAATGAAGTCTAGGCAACGCTGAGTGATCTCTGTGAGGCCAACGCGGCTGCTGATGTTGAGGCAGCGAAAAGCATTGTTGGCCGTCAAGGGCTGCTGGAGTCTGCTGGTGCCATTGGGAGCTTGTTCGGACAGGAAGGTCTTGACATGCTCTGCAGGGCAGATGATGGTACAAAACACAGCATTGATAAGGCTCCTTCAAGTGCCGCTAAAAATGCCGCACAAAGCGATTGTGGCATTTGAGACAGCTGCCACTGGCTACTCAGACAAGAAGAATGTCAAGCACAGAATCTCAACACTGTTGAGAAGTTGGGTAAAGTTTACCCAGACATAGTTCACTGTTTTGGCCTTAGAGTCGAAGGCGCTGTGCTGACTGTGCTATGACAATGTCACATTCTCATTGTGAGTCACGCAGGCTGTGCTGCCCAGACTGTAGGCACAATGATACTGCTTGAGCTATACGTGACATGAAAGTTGTGCAGGGTTCGTGCGGACGGCCTGCAGAACACATACATGCAGCAAGTAATGCACAGCCTGACTGGCAGTTGGCCCATTCTCAAAACGAGCTAGGATGCTCATTTGCACTATGTAATGATTTTCATACAATCAAGGTATGGCCAGTCTGCTATAGCTTGTAGCTACAAGCAGCTGACCTGTGATGCATGGCATGTCATACTTGTCCGCCAGCAGCGCTAAACGGCTCACGTTCTCCCATGTGACCTGGAAGAGCGGTACGGAAGGCCCGATCAGGCGCAGAGCCTCCACCCACGGCGTAATATCCTCGTCATCCAGGGGGATGGTCAGGCAGGATAGGTTCTCGGAGGAGCCAACCTCCATAGCCTTAGCTAGAACGCCCGACCACTGCTTCAGCACGCTTTTGCAAGCGTACAAACTGTCTTTGTTGGGCGTGTTGCTGAACACCAGCTGCACGACGTCGCTGAGATCTGCTGGGGGCTCACGGAAGCTGCACAGCTGCAATTCCGCCATTGAGTGGGGTCACTGCCTGTAATGATGCGGGTGAAGTGAACGCTGCAACCCATTGTCAAGGAACTGTAAGGGGCCCGCCAGAGAGCTGGTTATACCTGTGCCGACGGCACGGATAACTATCCGTGCCGTCGACGCCGTAGTAGCTAGTACCTGCATGCCTCGGAACCCCCGCGGCTCGAAGACGTCGACTCCGGATAAATGTGCTCATCATCTCTATGGAGCATCAAAACCGAAATTAAAAGGCTGTAAAAAGGTGGGCACTATGGTACAATCAGGTATTTATCATTCACCCTGGCTCACGACAGTGCCGGCCGTCGACAACCGGTCCGTCGCTGGAACCCAGACTGAGTCGTCAGTGCCAACGCCACTTTAGCACACTGTAAGCAAGATCATCGCTGCAAACCAAAATAGGCGAACCAAAAGAGGGGGCCGACCTTGCATTGCTTCAAGGAGGGCTCTTTGGGCACCCAATGTCATAAGCAATGGGTCAAGCAGACTGCAGAAGAAACACTCTGGCATGATCTCTCAGATCAGAACATAGTAAAGTCTGTGTGAGAAGCCACAGTGAGTGGAACCTACAGGCTGCAGCATGCAGCCTTTGAAATTCTGATCGAACTCCGTACAGTGCACATCTCCTTCAAGGCGAACTGCAGATGCAGAAAGTTTCTGCATCTGCAGTGACCAGCTTCGCACAGTCAGTGACCAGTGGTATAGTCCTGCAGGGCAACTTGACGGCATTATGGCGAGCCAAAACAGCCTGGCTGAAGTCCACAGGTGATGCGGAACAGATAGAAACATGTGTAGCGTGCATTGGTGGTGGATTTCCAGGCATAAGAGTCAACTCACATGTTCAGGTTCAACACAGACTGCGCAGTGGCTTGCTGGGATGCGGCTACACATTGGCCATCAAGCAACAACAAGCGCACTTATAGGTATAACAGTCGTTGTGTTGTTGCATGCTCAACAAGTTGAGCTGAATCCAGCTGCCTTCTTGTTGCATGCACCAGCGTTGCAAGCTACTGCCAAAAAGCTGCCCATAACTGCAGACACAGGCAGCGAAGCAAACTAGGTGCTGCAGCGGTACAACAACAGGAAGTAACTGCCGTGAAGAGGTTTGTCAGCAACTCGAGTAACAGAGTTTGAGAGTTTGAACTTCGAACTGTTCGGATGTAACGGCGTTTCAACTTGTCGCACTGGCATCGCCGACGTTCCAGCAGCAAGGAAACCTGGATATGCTATTAGTAGAAGGTGCTGGATACGTCAGCCGCATCAATGACACATTGGGTGACAGCTGCCTCACTGCCACCATCTGCACGGTCGCGTTTGTGTGCTTGCGGGTTTGCACTTCAGCAACACATAATCCAGTAGTACACTTGTAACGGTCTGGTATGGGTTTCAATCCGCCAGATTGGGTGGCCCAGCCGTGCAGGACAGCCACACTCGAGGTACACTTGCTGCTCGCCTGCTCTGCGCGCACCACGCGACTCTCTGCTGAGCAAACTATTGACTGATCAGGTCGTGAGCCCGGACGGATCAACGCTGAAGCAGCCGGTGGACGCTCAAGCATACTATCTTTTCGGCAGGTGGGCAACAGCTGCAGCTACAGCATGCCAGCACGTGTTCTACCTTTGCATGCTCATCAGCGTGCAGGTGCATTCCTGCGATATAGTAACCTCAAGTTGGCATAAAGCTCTACGCGATTGCGCCCCGTCTCTCATTATGTCATCTGTACTGCAGGGAAGCACCAGCAGTTGACATTCCCCTAGACCACCCCACAGCCTCCCGCATACATGCAGCTCTCTGCCACCACCAAGACGGCAGAATATTCCTAATAGACCTCAGCAGTACGCACGGGACGTTCATTGACGGCAACAAGGCACAAGCAAACAAGCCTACAGTGTTGAAGAATGGCATGCAGATAAAGTTTGGCCAGCTTGAGACTAAGTTTGTGGTGCATGACATTGAATCAGCAGGTGAGGTTCAAAAGAATGCTCAGCCAGCAAAGACTGCGGAGACAAACTGAAGAAAAGCCTTAACCAAATGCATATGCCGATCGTGTTGCAGCAGCTGGTGATGCTGAATGCTTTGAGCAGCTAGTGATGCTGAAGCACCTTGGATATGTACTTCAGCGGCAGCAGCAGTTGCAGCAAGCCGTGTCCTGGCAGAGCGCGCGTCTGTGTGTGACTGCCTGGCCTGTGGTGGCGCTACTAGGCAGATCTATCTCATGAAACATTGGATAGCTTCCTTTCAGCAGCAGCAGCAGAAGGTTGTATTGCAATGCATATGTGGTGTTAGACTTCCGTATCATGCAGTAGCTGCACAGCTTGCCACGAACAGCCACCACTGCTTGCTATAGTTATGCAATCAGCTCAAAAACCTGCAGCTGTGTTGAATTGTGCAACCCCAGGTGAAAAGCGTCGCAGTGATGCTGCAGAGGGCTTGGCCAACAAGCGCACCAGCAGCGGCAACATATCACAGCAGCAGCAGCAGCAGCGAGGGATGGTGCGTGCCAGTCACCTGCTCATCAAACACAGAGACTCGAGACGACCGTCCAGCTGGAAGGTAACTCAATGGTCCTGCATTGCCATGTCAGACCTTGACACGCATATAGCTTCAATCCCAATCGTTGCGCACAAGCCAGTTAGTTTGTTAGCCTACTACAAAGCAGCCCATGCGCAGCAAACAGCGGTTCACTTGAGTGTGCCGGTGACCCTCTTGACCAACAGTTATATCTACCACAGTTACACTTGTGTTACCATGTGCGGTGAAAGCTGAGCGCCTGGGTGTTGAGCACTCACCTGGTGGCAAGGTATCTCACACCGCTACATCACACCAGCCCGCAACCAGCACCAGCAGTGGCGAGGCTCACACAGCTGGCTCAAGCTATGAGCTGAACATACAGATGATTTGTTATGGGTCTGCATTGCATACTAGAGCGTTGTTGCTGAGCATGTCCGGATATGCAGCTCACTGAAATCAAACTGCAATGCTGTGAGCCTGTGGCTTTTATAAGCAAACACCTGGATAATGCATGCAATATGATACGTCTAACGGTAAAGCTGTGTAGCTAAAGTTGCCTAACACGTGCTCCTGCTGCTGCCCTTGCTGCTGCTGCCTATGTACAGGAGAAGGTCATCACACGTAGTAAGGAGGAGGCCCTGGAACAAATACAGGTTCGTAAGTCTGAAGGTGTTTCTGCCGTGCAGACAAATGGCTTTGTCATTGGTGTTTGCCCAGCATTTGTTGCAGTCCATGTGTACTGCAATTCAGGGCTTGAAGCTCTGCTAGCAGGAAATTCTCTTGCTGTTCCTGCATCTCCACCTGTGCCTGATACCTGCAATCCTGATGATCAATCACTGCTGGTGCTGCTGTGGTTGCCATTCAGGTGCTTCGTGAGCGTCTAGTATCCGGTGAAGTTGACTTTGCAGCACTGGCATCACAGGAGTCACATTGCAGCAGTGCTAGGAGGGGTGGAGATCTGGGGGAGTTTGGGTGAGGCCTTTGATGCTCATCGAGCTGACAACCACCCTGCAGCCTTGTTGCCCAAAGGGTGCCGTATATCTGTTGCGTGATCACTTGTGCATCAATTCCTAAGTGCTGTCAGACTGGTCATCAGCACTGTTGGCAAAGCGGTTCATTCCTCATCTCCTGCTGTCAGATAGCCTTAGGTCTGTGACTGGGGGTCAAAAGTCAAACGTCAGCTGGCACATACAGAGGAAGCCTGAATTACCTTTATACCACTATGCTGGTTTCAGCTTGTACTGGTGCATGGCAGTACTGAGCACGCACGCTGTCCCACTCTTGAGTTGCCAGGACTGCCAGTGGTACAGTGTTCAATGCAACCACGACGCGTAAGCCACTGCAGCCAACAGCAGCAGAAGCAGTTTGCGTTGCCTGGCACTTGACCCTCAGCCCCATAACGGGCTGCTCAATCATATAGAATCCCGCGATTTTGTGTGATTCGCAGGCCTGGTCAGATGCAGCGGGCGTTTGAAGATGCCACATATGCGTTAGAAGTTGGGGAGCTCAGTCAACCAGTGTTCTCAGACTCAGGGGTGCACCTCATACTCAGAACCGCATGATTGGCATGACCTGCTTTGGAAGTAGCGGGGAGGATCTGTTACGTTGTAGGCGCCTAGTTTTGATGGCAAGCTTTGTGACAGTGTTATGTAACCTGTGTCCTGACAATAGTTACTGTACCACTATCAGGGCTTAGCTTGGCTGGCAGCCTGTTTGAGCAAGCTGTGCCAAACGAGTCAATTTGAACGCTCGTATCTGGTAGCAGTGTGCGTTGCGCTGCATATTGTCTGGTGTGGCACGTAAGCCGCGAATAAACGGTTGGCGATCCTTCTGATCGAGTACAGTGACATCTTGTCACAACCGCCGTTAGCGCCCCGCAGTCTCCATATCAGGTGGTCATAAATTTTGCGAAGACCAACGCATCAAGTGAGTAGACATTTTGGCCACAAAGCGGGCTGAGCTGCTGTTGACTGTTTTGCAAGGACGGGACTCCTTAACTCCGGGTCAGGACACTTACCCGCGTGCTTTGCAGCCGATATGTCGTTAGCGCAGCTTATGCAAGCAGTCTGATGCAAATCAATAGCGGCATACCCCTCTGATCGACGTGCACACCCAATAGACAGGACAGAAGCAGAAACCATGGTCTTGATCACTGCCGGTCGGATTGAAACGTTATTGGCGCATGAGGAGCAGTGATGAGTAACATGTAGACGTCTGATACCACGTCAAAACTGCTTCGCAGGGTCATCATGTCAGAGGAGCAGACAAGGGGCCCTATTCGTGCCAGCCATCTGCTGGTCAAACACAGAGACTCCAGACGACCATCTAGCTGGAAGGCAAGTGGCTTTATCTGCCGTCAAAACAGCATAGCACAACGAGAAAGTGAAGGAGTTGCCGAAAGGGGTTCGAACTGCACGAACTGCTATCTGGCCACTCTTGGCTTCCACAACCACGCAGGACTCTGGGAGTCTGTGGCACACAGACGCACACGTGTACATGCCTTTCAGTGGAACCTGCAAACTCCCAGGATTATGCCATTCATCAGCAAGGGGTGGCTGCTTCATTGACTGTTGCTGCTACTGCTGTATGCTGTCCCTGTTGCATGCTGTAACAGGAGCCTGTAGTAACACGCAGCAGAGAAGAAGCTATGGAGATGATTCAGGTGAGAAGCTTCTGCTGCAGCATTCAGCAACAACCAGCATGAGTTCACAGTTCAAACACGTCTGCTTCTCTAGCCTGGGGGGCATCAGCACCCAACGGCTTGCAAACAGCAGTAGATGAGGCTGCAGCACGGCCTCATTAGATATAATCAGCTGGGCACAAAGCCAGGGCTTGATGTCTGTAGCGCGTCCAATAGTAGCTGGGCGAATGCCTGCTGCCTGATCCAAATCCAGCAGCTATTGTTGAGTGTCAACTTTAATGTGTGTACGTAGGCTGCCCACCAACCCCTAGTATCTAGTAGATATTAGATGCCCGTTGCTTTGATTACGATGCAGCAGAGGGCAAGCGCAAATACGCATGCCGATGCATGCATGGGGGCCTTTCTTCACAGCGATCTACAGCCATAGCTGTCACAGCTGCCCACGGCAGTCTGCCTGCATGATGGTGACAGTGCTACCGCAAATGACACAAGGCACTCACAATGTGTCCTGCTGTGTCCGTCTCCACCAGGCCTTTCGTGAGCGTCTAGTATCCGGTGAAGTTGATTTTGCAACACTGGCATCACAAGAGTCACATTGTGGCAGTGCTCAGCAGGGGGGAGATCTGGGGGAGTTTGGGTGAGTGCAAAGCTCTTTGGTATGAATTCTTGACCAATGGATGGCTTTTGGGGGCGTTGCGGCTGTGCTATGGTGTGGTGGCGCTGTGGTGAGTGTGTGGTTTGATCCCGCAGCGATACCAGCGATGCCATGCACCTTGGTCCATTCAGCAGTTGAAAGGACCAGCCAAAGGCACGAGCTGTCTTCCACAACAGCACCTGCCACTTGCTCCAGGACTGTTGCATGCTTTTCAGGACCATCAAATCACAGGCTGCAGAGCAAGCATGCCAGGGTCTTGCAAGACTGCCGTGGTAGCAGCAGTTCAACTCAGCAAGCAGGGATCAATCTGTTATAGTCAAGCGCAGGATATTGCGTTTGACCTTGGGTTGTTCGTGTATGCTTTGCAGGCCTGGCCAGATGCAACGTGCGTTTGAGAATGCTGCATACGACCTGCAGGTTGGAGAGCTTAGTCAACCGGTGTCCACAGACTCCGGGATACACCTCATACTCAGAACCGCCTAGAGTATACAATGAAGGCATTCATTGCGGAGACACGGTGATATAGCAGATCTGAAGGCATACTCTGGTTGATGCAAAGTTTGAATCCAGTGTAACAGTCACTCATTCTATGTAGAGTCACTGTCGGTTACCGCACTACCGCAACATGCCAGGCGGATGCAACTTGCGTCAACCTATGGCGTGAGCCTCCTCTTCCGTACGCTTTTTCTGGTTTGCGAACTTCGCAGCTGAGTCTAGCAGACCACGACAAGAGCGCTCACCGTTGAACGTCCAACCCACGCGGCTGAGTGGTGTTGCTGCATTCACTGCAAAAGCTTATAGCGTATCAAGCGCATAGGAGACCGCCTCAACGTAGACCTGCGCCCAAGGCCCATTCAACCGATCCACCTGTGGAAGGGTAGCAGCAGTACAGGTGAGTGATGCACTTGCAGCGCTATGCATTCACGCTCAGGAGCAATCACGGCACTACCATTGTCGTCTCCCGTTGCACGTAATGAACTCTGCGTGGACCGGCCTTGCCTATCCAGCGCCTATAAAAAGAGTAGCAAAGCCTTTTGTAACCACCTTGTTCGGGTGCTATGTTGTGACCATCTCTGCCCTCACTCACACTGCCCTCAACTGCCGAAACATGCTAGGACAGTACACCCCCTGCTGTAAGCTTTACAAGTCAACCTGCAGAGACAAGATGCTGGCGGAACGCAGATGTCTTGCAGTTCTGCTTGGAGCAGTGGCAGCTCTCCTGCTGCTGCAGGGCTGCCCCCTAGCTCTCCTGCTGCTGCAGGGCTGCCCCCTCACAGCTGCAGCTGCGCCAGGTATCAGCCAAATGCAAGTCGCCCGCGCAGAGCATTGGGGCGCGGTCCAGGCCACCCATCCAGCTCATGAGGCAGCTAGCAGCAGCAACAGTAGAAAGCCGAAGCCTGTAAAGCCTGCTTGTCAGGGGTCATCCTGCACAGCCATGTCCAAGCTACTGCCCATGTTGGAGTTTAAGGACCCTAAGCAGACTGTCAAATGCGCGTGTCAGCAGTTCATAGCAGGTCAATGCTTTGCACCAGGGTGTTTTGTATGTTCTAAGCAGTGTTTCACGGGTGATCTGGCATATCTTGCTGCTGCGCCTGGTCCGTTTGGTACTGGCCTGTTGTGTAGTAGCGGGTGTTTACCGTGTTGTCAGCGGGTTGGTGATGCGAGTAAGCCTTCAAACAGCACCTGTGACTTGGTGGGTGACGGCTGCTGAGACAGTGACGGCTGATATTGGTGCAAATTTTATTTTGAATAATTGATCTGTGACAGGCACAATGTACTTGAGTGCATCGGTTAGTTGGTAAACGGCGCCAGTTTTCTGGAACTAAATAGCTGATTAACACGAGCAGGTGTTAGTGACATGAGTCTGTGAACATGGGGCACAGGGTCGCCATAGGTCTTCCAACCGCTGTACCTTGGACTGCGTGAAACAGGCCTGTCCAAGCCTGCTGAGGCCGGCGTTGCTGT
>NSMO01013949.1:9482-20404 GCA_002588565.1 Coelastrella sp. UTEX B 3026 | reverse complement strand
ATGGGCAGCTGCACTTGCGCAGGCAGGACACCCGGTCAGCCCCTCCAAGCCAGCAGAAGCGAACAGCGGCTGGGACACAATCCCCCTCATGGACATGCCTAAGCTCATCAAAGCACTAACAGTAGAGCCGCCCCCACCTCCTCAGCAAGAGTCGGCAGCTGAGCATGGGCAGCCAGTTCGCAGGCCGCAGAGTAAGGCGAGGTTCAAGCGTGTGATACAGCAGACCACCAAGGCGATGGAACTGCTGGAGATGATGGCAGCAGCAGGTGTGGGTGCTGATGACCAGCCTGAACCTCTTCTCCCGGGTGCTGCAGAATAGTCTATACTGAGTCTATTCTGTCAAGCAGGCTCATGGTCCCGGTTGGCTAGGTTTTGCAGGGTTACCTCATGAGACGCTGTGACCTGTCGCTGCTCAACCGGTTGTCTCGGGTACATTCAATTTGGTTGATTTGGATATTGTGATCGTGTTGTCCGGCAACACTATCAGCCTGCCACTTGCATACAGGGCGGGGACAGAGGCTTGGTTGGTAATTTTGGCTGCGCTGGCAACTAACAGCTGCTCTTGGTTGAGAGCCGTCATTGCGGCCCTGACAGGCACCCCATCTATTTGCATTAGCATACTGAGACTTGCCATTGTTCCCTTCAGTCACATGTATTTGATGCTGATTGCAGTACTGATTTTGGCCAAGAACACAAGATTTTTTAGCTGTGAGACTCAACATATTATGAAGGGCTTGGTCTTGAAGCAGCTGACAGTTGCGCACTGCGTGACATCAGCCTGCTGGCATTTGATTCTTTGTGTTGGCTGGACTGTGTGGTTTCAAACCAGCTTATGGAAGCTTATCGGATGACGGGCGGTGCCATACGATACAGGGGGCATCAACAAGGTGCTGTTGCAGTGTTGTCACCTCATCATCAGGTGTCGGACCGTCAGTGACGGTCAGACTTTGAGTCATGCTGCGTCGTGCATCGGATCAGGCTGATTGTGGCTGTGGCTACCGTCACAGGAGTAGGGGCCGAGATCACCAGCACCCGTTCTGTTAGCCCTGCTGGCACTGTCACTGCAGCAGAAACAGCTGACTCAGCTACCGGGTAGCAATGATGCTGCATGTGCTGTACCACTGCCGGCAGTACAGGAGACACTGTGCATTGCTGACGGCAGATCCCACCAGGCCTAGGCCCGCAATAACTTGCCAGTGTGCTACACTGAGTGTAGAGCATTGCAGCGAGAGACAAAGCGCGATGTCATAAGACGGTGCCAGGTTGTTGCCGCGGGAGTCCTGTCAATGTCCAACCCAAGTCCCCCGCAGGTGCCATTCCTGAAAGTAGTGTGCAGTCTCTACTCTGTACATCGGTCTTGCATCGTTTGCGTGCTTGATCATCCTGCACTTTTGACTTCCTGTGCTCGCAGCTTCCCCAACTCAGCCACAGCACGCGAGCAGATTTATGGGCTTGTATCCAACATATTTGGCTTGAATTCCACAAGGCACTGGACCGTGCTTGCGCATGCAGCAGCGAAACCAACTCGTGCGACAGTGTTTATCCCTGGTTGCATCTGCATAAGTTCGCCATAAGCCAGGACGTTGTTTCAAGCGTGTCCAGCAGCAGGCGTAGCAATCTCTAGAGAGGTCCTATAGTAGCGGCAGTTGCGTGCTGCTCCATCCAAGCATGGCTCAGAGGCAACGCCAGGATTATGACTTTTTGATAAAGCTTTTGCTTATTGGTGACAGTGGTAAGTAACATGGGCCAGGATTGCAGTACTGTCATAGGCTGATCGCTGCTGTGATGACTTCTGCCTGCATCTGGCACAGGTGTGGGTAAGAGTTGCTTACTGCTGCGCTTTTCAGAGGACTCCTTCACACCGAGCTTCATAACAACCATTGGGTAAGCATATCACGTCCGGTTGGTCTGCTTTTGGTGCTGAAGCAAGCAGCTCATCACTGTCCTGTCTCGTCTGCTGGAGCCCTTAATGTTGCTGAATATGTTCATCGGTTGACCTATTTGTGTGGGCACCTGCAGGATCGACTTCAAAATCAAAAAAATCTTTCTAGATAACAAGTGGGTCAAGTTGCAGATATGGGATACAGCAGGGCAGGAGCGTTTCAGAACAATCACCAGTGGTGAGTGCAGGAGATCGCAACCACGCAGCAGGTGCTTAGAAGTGGTCGACACTTGCGCTCCTGCAAGGTCCAAGCAACCACGTGGAAACCGCCAGTACACGTCGGCAGGCCGTAGTGACAGTGGTGAAGCAACAAGGACTAGTACTTGTGGCGGACGACCCCCCTGCATTGACCCATAGTTCGAGCATCACAGTGCTGACCTGGCTACTAACAGGTGTCACATGTCTCTCTTGCAGCTTACTATCGGGGTGCAATGGGCATCTTGTTGGTGTATGACGTCACGGATGAAGCATCTTTCAACAACATACGCAACTGGATGAGGAACATTGAGCAGCATGCCAGCGACAACGTCAACAAGGTCTGCAAGAATAACAGTTGTGATCTGCTAGAACAGCAGGCAGCAGATAGAGCAGCAGGCAGTGTCGGTCATCAGGCAGGCATACAGCCACACTGTTCCAGTGTTCAGCCACCGGCTCAGCCACAACATCAGGCTAGTGTCAGTGAGTAGACTACTGGAAGACACCAAATGTAGTACGCACGCAGCACACCTCAGCAGCAGCAGCAGCATGTTGTGCTGATATCGTTTCGGCTGCAGCTATGCTGTGGTTTACAAGTGGACTATCGAACGTTGTTTGCTGTTGCCACAGCTGTGATGGTCACAGTTGTGCTCAGTCCGATGCGGCAATTGATGCGGCAAGCTCTGCATGAACATGGGGTACTGCCTTGTCCTGCAGATCCTGGTTGGCAACAAGAGTGACATGGCAGATGAGAAGCGTGCTGTACCTTTTAGCAAGGGCCAAGCACTAGCGGACGAATATGGGATCAGGTTCTTTGAGACAAGTGCAAAAGACAACATCAATGTAGAAGAGGTATGGGCTGCCTCGGGGGGCCTCGTAGATTTCAAGCAGTTGTGCATTGAGGGTTGGTAAGAGCTTTGTGGTTCTGTAGCAGTAGCCTCAACTCCAGATCTACAGCGCGATGCGTAAGCGCGCATATGATTGCAGCAAGTCTCAGCAAGTTGGTGATCTCATTCTAGCGTTCTCCCTCAGTCATGACCAAACCAGCAGCCATGGCCAGTGTCCCATTGGCTTTCTAGGCCGTTGCTTCGGTTGGTGTTGCTGTGAGGTGTTAAGCTCATGCAACAAAGAATGCCAAGCATATTGCTGTTCCGGTGGTGTGGCTGTGTGTGCAGGTGTTCACCAGCATTGCCAAAGACGTCATGCAGCGGCTACAGCGGGAGCAGGCAGACCAGCAAGCAGTATCAACAGCATCACCACTAAAGCTTACGTCCAACCTAGATAAAACTAGGAAAAAGAAAGAGGGCTGCTGTTAGCATGCGTTGCGGACATCCAGCACTGCTAATAGCCAGTGTGGAGGCAGCAGTCGGGAGGGCACCTATGGCGCAGCAACACCCTCGCAAGTTTGCTATTGATGAGAGTCCTAGGCACAGTACAATTGAGTCTGCGTTCCTGGTGTTGGCTTCGCAAACTACCACAAGGGCAAGCTGTGGCAGCTGAACAGGCAAAGCAGCTGTGGCAGCTGTACAGGCAAAGCAGCTGTGGCAGCTGTACAGGCAAAGCAGCCATCCTTGCTGTGTGTGCACTGTCGGAAACAGCTGCTACGTTAACGACGCTGCTGACGGCTGCATGATTGGTTTGTTAGGGTGCCATAGCCAGCCTGGCCACCAGGCTGCCACTGCGCAGGTGAATTTCACTGCTTTGCTGCCAACAAAGAAACAGCCCAGGTTCAAGCCAGGCGTAATCGCTGTAGGTGTATATTGCTATATACGGCGCGTACATAGCATTTTACATTTACAGCGACCATGCCTGGCTTGGACCTTGGCTGTTTCTTTGTTGAATACTGAGTATTCAACATGTTTTTGTAGTGGGTCAGCTGATAGGGCGTGTACAGTAGTTTGTCGTGATCTGATGGTGATTGATTAGCTTCCCACAGTGATGTGTGCTAGTGTGTACAAATTGATGTGTGGTGGTGTGTGATGATGTAGACTTATCGTTGCAATGCTCCGGTCCTGCTGCGGCCTTGTATGGTCCCAATTGTTTACGCCTTCTGGGGTGCTGAGCTATGGAAACCTAGGCGTCACCCTGGACTCGTAGTTGTTGGTCCTGAGTGTATCCCCCTGAACTGTTCAAGCTGTTACATAAGGAGCTTTCGGCCAGGGTCATGCATACCATATGGTTGTGTCCTGTATCCCATGCCAGAACCTCTATTGCAAACTTAAATTTGGGCGATACACCTCAAAGGTGGCTGACTCAGTCCTCAATTCGGGCGGCAATGCAAACGCCGATGCCAAAGCGCCGGAGCCAGACCTACTTGGAACAGCCGGCCGCCGGCTTGAACGTTCCGACCGCTTCGGAAGCCTATTGCTGAGGGGCCCGACATATGGGCCGGGTCACTAACGCCTTCGCCAAACCACGCTCAATCCCACTCGGTGCCACCGAGGCTTCCGAAGTGTGACACGGTGGGGTCACGATCACCCTGACATTGTGGTTATTGACCCCGCTAGGACGTCTGAAGAAGGCAATACGATGGGGTCGCCATTATTTATGATACGGTAGCACTGGGTGTCACCCGGGGTCACCGACGGAACTGCTCTCGCCGCGGGGTTGATACTGACGAACCTTAAGGGCCAATGCGGCTCTAGCTCAGGCCGGCCACTCCGTTCAGCCCCTCTCACGCGCTCTGGCTGGCCCGGGCTGCGCTTTACGCGGTCTCAGTGTGCTGCAGTGGTGCCTTGCACTTCAGCTTCTTGATGTGATTGCGCCATTGCACGTTCAATAGCCGACTACCATGCAATCAAAGAAACAGCATAGGACAGCAGCAATTAGCAGCTCAGAAGCTCCAAAACAGAATAAAAGCACTCGCAGATCATGCGCAAGTTGTCATGCAACAACTTGCACGTGATCTGCAAGTTGGCATGCAATCAACCAAACAATGTTGGTAGGGCCAATCAGTAGCACAAGTTCTTAGACTCCCATGAAGCAGGGGATGTACCTATGCAATCAACGCAACATCACCATGTGTGATGTTGGACGCCTGGTAGTTCAGGGTTAAACATGTCCGGAAACAATTGTTCCTTGCAAGGGTTCTAGAACTGTAGCTCTACCATGAAGTAATAAACAGCAGAACTGTTCCAGGTGGCTTGTAGCATGCTGAATGCACAACAGAATGGGTCATGCATGAACACCAAATCAGAACAACCCACAGCTATTAAGGGCTATATGTATGCAACTCCTGTGCCACCACTGATCCACCACCTATGCGCATGATTTGCATGCAGTGCTATCTCACACAGGCTGTGCTATGTACTGTGCTATGTACTGTGCTATGTACTGTGCTATGTACTGGCGAAGCCTTCTTGCATATTATTAGGTCACTGCAGAACATAAGCCCTTTTCATGTTGCACAAGCTACTCCGATAGCTTCCCAGTCTCTAACAGGGAACCGCCTCCCAGCCTGGGCTGCCTCATGCACTCCTCTTGTGCTGCCTCCAAAGCAGCAATGGACATACCTACTACAATGTATGTGCAACCAGGTGTTTGGGTCCACGTAAGCTGCTCATCGCCACCCCAACCGCAGTCACCAATCGTCAGCTCTGCTGCGTGGAAGTGAATCCTCACAACTCACAAGTTCTCTGTCATCGATTTCCAAACCTCAATGTGAATGAGCCAATACAGTCAATGCTTTGGTCCGCACACTGTGAACTTGTAGCTGGCCAGCCAACTCCGCGCGTACAATCCTAGCAGCAGGGGTCTTACGCTATCTGTGGCTTTGAACCAGCCTGGAGAGGGACAGTGTCTGGTTCTCCAGCATAACTGGGTCAATAAAAAGTTGTTATTGATAAGCAATGCCAAGCTGTATATATTCGAAATCAAGGCCTGACACTTCCAGTGGCTTTGACCCATCCGCCCGCCTGTGCCTCTGCTTCACTGCAGAACCAACGCTCTCCTTTGCTGAAGTCGACAATAGTCGTTGAGTAGTAACGGCTGCCAGGGACCTGGACAGCAGCAGTAGCAGTCCTTCAGTAATGTTCCAATGTTTTTTGCCCTTACGTTGAAAAGCAGACAATCATTGGCCCACATGCTGTAGCGGAAAGACATGTTGAGGTTGATGAAATCGTCAAGGCCGATCACATCAATGTAGGCAACTATGTAAGGAGGTTGCAGACCAGGTCCTACACACTTGGTAAGTCCTCCAGTAGCAGCAGCAGCAGCAGCAGCAGCAAAGCATCTCTTCAGTACGTTTGATAGCAGTAGTAGTCCAAAGTAATCCAAAGTCTAGCAGTAAGACAGGTGGAGGAGGGTCTGGTAGCATGGAAGCCAGTGTAAAAAAGAATGACTGCAGTCTGCAAAATAAACCAGGTTATGCTTCATGGTCAAATGCTACCAACCTTTGGCAGGCCTTTGATAGCACTGATTGAAAGAGCTGGTATTTAAGAACCTGGAAAACTCCCAGGTATGACTCGTGTATTACATGCAATCCCTTAGTCATATCTTAATCATAACTCAATGCACTGTGTGTGCGCGGCACGCTCATTCAGCAGCACCGCGGTGATGACATCGAGAAAGATAACTTCAACCTGAGCCAAGTCTCACACAACTGTCAGATAATGTTGTTTCAGCCTCTGAAGTCGGGTGCGGGGCCGATAGCCATAGAGCTATGGCTGGTGGTTGGCTTATACATGGCTTATATATTGCTTACATATTGCTTACATACGGCTTATACAAGGCTTATGTATGGCTAATATATGGCTTGATTATTGCTTATACATGGCTTGTACATGGCTTATATATAGCTTTCAAATGGCTTATATATAGCTCACTCACATGATACAACTTCTTGCCTCCAATTCCAGCGTTGCCCTTGGATCAGGCACCCCTCAGGCCTGAGGTTTGCCTGTTGGGCCTCCTTCTCAGTGCAGAATGTGCGATCACCCTGTGACTCTACCACAGTGATATTGGAGTATGCTTCTGAATCTGGTAGATAATAAACTCTTTGCAGGTCATCTTCCACCTTGCCTTTGATCACACAGTCCCCTGTCAAGCAAGTGCAGGGTTCACTTGTAACGTTAGCACATTGTCCAGTACTTGTCAAGGACTGGCAGAAAACAGGTCATTATGTCGAGCAGTTGTACTCCATCAATCTTGTGTTGTTGGAGCATGCTTCTGAATCAGGTGAATAATTGGCCATTTGTAGGTCTTCCTCCACCTTGCCTTTGATCACACAATCACCTGTTGAGCAAGTACAGCAAACAGGGCTTGATGCAAGGCTCACTTGTGAGTAATTACTGTAACGCTAGTAATCGCAATTATTAACAGAAAACATATCAAGCAGTCGTACTCCATTACTGTTTTCATGATGGAGTATGCTTCTGAGTCTGGTAGGTAGTTGGCCCCCTGTAGGTCATCTTCCACCTTGCCTTTGATCAAACAATCACCTGTTGAGCAAGTGCAGCTAACAGGGCTTGATGCTGGGAACACTTGTAACGCGGTTATTGCAGCTTGTGAAAGAAAACAGGATCATTTCATGGAGCAGTTTTCACTGACTACTGTTGTGATGTTGGAATTAAGAGAGTACGCTACTGAGTCTAGTAGACAATTGGCCATTTGTTTGTCATCCTCAAATTGCCGTTGATAACACAGGCACCTATCATAGGTGTGCAGCAGCAAGAGACTACAAGCGTTGAAATGTGGTATAAGACGCTCAGCCATTCACCCCTGAAAGGAAAGTGTGAGCAGCCTGAGAGTGAAACACTTCTTCAAACACTGCTAATTATGGCTTGAGGATTGGCTGGTTGGCTGGCCGGCTGGTCCTCAAGATCTGCAAGGGTTGAGCTCCTGGAGTGCATGTGTCCCATGAAACCCTTCCTTGCAACTGACATATCAGTAACAAACCCACAAGTCAACAGCAGTTGGACCCGTGGCCATTTGGCTATGTGAGCGAGCTACCTTGCCAACAGCGAACGTAGATGCGAATAATTTGCTTACTGTTAGCAGTGAAGTGCTGCTCGCCAACCCACCACAGTCGATGCACTCACCGTTGAGCCGTGTAAGCTTCGCTTGTGCTGAGGTAATAGCAATGCCCTCACTTTCTCCTTCACTGCTGCTGCTGCTGCTCCCCCGGTCGCCGACGCTGCTGCTGGCCAGGCTGCTGCTGCTGCTGGGCCTCTGGTGCGCAACTGGTGCCTTCAAAGCTGTATTGCTACTGCTATTGCTGCTGCTGCTCTTCTTGTGTACAGCTGCAGCATCAGCTGGTGCCTGGACCACTGTTCTACCATCAACAGTGCTGCTGTTGGCGGTCACCATGTTACCAGCAGTACTACTATTCCCTGCCTTGTTGCTGATACCACTACTGCTACTGCTGCCGCCGCCATTAGGTGTCCGATCGTGACCATGGTCATCAGGCTTGCTGATTACTGCAATGTCACTGCTGTCATCTGCTGGAATGTCTACTGCTGCTGCTGCCTGCTGCTTCCGGTTACGGCGCCAAATCCATGGCATATCAGCAGAACCAGACCATATGTTGAGTTTTCTGGCCTTCGCTGCATCTTCTTGTGACACATACTTTGTAGTGTATTGCCTGCGTCACACATGTATAATGCCTTTGTTGGTTTCCATCAGTTTCCTATTGGGTGTGGAGAGTACCATTCTAGATGGTGAGGTATCCGCTGTAACCACTCTCTCTCTCTCTCTCTCTCTCTCTCTCTCTCTCTCTCTCTCTCGCTCTGAAGTAATGAGAACAAGGATGCCTACACAATGTATGCTGAACCAAGGGGGCACCAATCAAACAAGTTCCGGCTGGGCTAGGCTTTAACCAAAGGTTTCAGAAGAGATATGCTTGCAGAGCTGAGTTCATTACATGTGCCAGCCGGTGGGGTTCAGTCTGTGGACGTCGGCTAGCCACAACATCAAAAGAGACATGCAAGTGTAATCAGCCATGAGCTACAAGGGGCTGATACAAACACAACAGCTGCACAAATACACACTTCACAGTATCACAGTAAGAATCAAGATGCCGCTGGGCTTTTGTCAATTGCTTTGGAGTTATGCACGTGTTGTCAACTATAGGCATATAAAGGATTCCCACAAAGCCACACAGACTTTTGTTAACACTTTGCTGCACAAATACACACAGACTTCACAGGAAGGCATCCAGCTGCCGCTGGACAGCTACAGCCTGTACCAGAAATTGTGAAGCTGTGCATTACCTGTATGCTACAGCATAACCATTTGCCACCATGTATGCTCCCAAATCGACCCCCTTTCCGGCCTTGCTGGCGCAGGTGGCTACACTTCGACCATATTTGTCTGTGGAGTGTTTCCAGCATGTCACCGGGTCAGAACCTATAGCTGCTGCGAGGGCCTCTTGAGCTCTTTTACCTGCAAGGGTATATAGGATTGGGGCATATACCGTCAGGGGGGGCGTAGGTTATTAAGCGGCAAATGTTTGCCAGTTGTGTTGGGTGTAGGCTTGTGAGGGTTCAAGGCTAGGTTGGTGCATCGCATACTGTGATTGGTCATGTGGCTGGAAGGTATCTTGACATCCAACTGCCTCAGCACGTTGCAGCACCCTCTGACCCCTACTTTCTATACTTTCATATCTGAGCATGCGGTCCAGTTACCTTTATGGTAGGTTTCCTGTACTGCCAACCAGGGCTTGTTGGAGCACCCGGAATATCATATGCCTGATGGGCAGAGAGGCTGAGCACGCTCGGCACTGCTAGTGGGGCATTTACAGCATTAACATCCGCTGCATTTGGCGCTGAAGTTGCACTGCTGTGCCCAGCTCAAGGGGCTGCAATGTACTGTCTTGTTGGCTACTGCTCTAGCTCCACGGGCGTGTTTTGTTCAAACCATTAATGAGTTGCTCACCGCAATCGTAGGCTTCCGCCTTGCTGTTGTTGCATACTTGGTGGAGTTCAGGAGCATCAATCCCTTGCAGCCTTATGGTGCTGATGACACCGCTCACATTGACCTGCAACCCATTTGAAGCTATTTAAATGGATCTATGAAGCAATGATTGCCCGAAAACCATTTCAAGGGCTCAGAGAAGCAACTCTATCTGTCGACTGTGCGAACTGTAGCAGGGACTTGGACTGCGGGACCTGAGAGGCGACCCCTCACCTTGAACGTGTCGCCATCGTAGTTGCTGATTACCGTCCCTGTTATTTGTGGCCCTGCAGCTGCTGCGGTGGCTGCCCAGAGAACGCACAACAATGGCAACATATTCAAATTCGAGACAACTGTAGCAGGCCAGCGGATGAGCTGGATACGATGAGCGGTGAAAGTAATTGTTTCTAAGTGTTCGATGCGGCTATCAATCGTCAGGATACAGGTTTAAGCTTGTGTCGCGAACTGTACTCCTCTACGATGGTGAGTATATCTTCTATTATCCTTAGAAGAGGGGGGCCACTACGATGGTAAGTATATCTTCTATTATCCTTCAAACAAAACACGTTATGCTGTGCCCTGCCTGAAGAGGCTGCGTTCTCGCAGGTTGCTCGCAGGTACCTGTACAGCCAGCAGCAAAGCAGCAACAACTCAGCCTTGCCTTCATGACAGCTCAGCCCGGCGTGCATGCCAGCCTGTAAAAAACCCACGGAGTGTTCTCAGTAATGTGGAGACCGTGGTTAGGAGGCATCATACTTACATCGGGTTCTGGGGTTCAGCAGAGCAGCAAGCACAGCCAGGACTATATCACAGCGAGCAAGCACTGTTGGAACTGGCCATCACGTCTACAGAGCCCAGTTCTAACGTGTGCTTGTCTTCTGCTACAGGTGGGTTG
>NSMO01013947.1:858-11521 GCA_002588565.1 Coelastrella sp. UTEX B 3026 | reverse complement strand
GCTCATTGTTTGCCAAAACCAGCACTTAGCAACAATGACAATGTGGATGACAAGGCCAGGACCAGACAGCTCTGCTGTACCCACCTTGTTGAGAAGCACTCACATGGCATACCAACGCATTGCACCAATACACCTGGTATGTAGCCTGAGCTGCTAGCTGAATCCAGCAGATTCCTGCCAGCCAGCATGGCCACATGGTATGTTACAGGGCTCGCCTGTTATACCTTATCTGACCACAACTGCACTTTTCAATCTGCTCTGCAGCCTGTACCAGCACTACTAGAGATTCCCAGCAAAGACAGCCCGTACGATCCAAATCAAGACTCGTTATTGATACGAGTCAAGCACCTGTTGGGACTATCATAGATGACAGGACAGTGACAGTGGTGTCAGCAGATGCACAGTGCCAGTAGACCGCGCCGGTCAGCCCAATCAGCAGTGCAAGCAATACATGCCGGTGTGAGCTGTGTCACGAGCTGGGTCAGCAGCAGAAACAGCAGCTGTACCTGTTCTGCAGGCAGAACAGGAATAGAAGAACCACGATGCACAGTTGATCAGGCAGCTTGCTGCAGCCATAAGGCTGAGTGCTGACATGCATGCTTTTTACCAATCCTGGCCATGTACAGGATCAGGCAAGTGTGGCCTGCTAGTAGTGACAAGTGGGGCGAGTTGCCAGGCTGCAGACTGGATATAACGTATAAACAGCCATCGGCAGTCTTGTGATGAGGGTATCAGCAGCGCTGCAGCAGTCTGCCTCTGCAATGACCATTTTGTGTTGCGGCCAGCAAAGTGGCGTGTTCCCGAAATTCGCGTTAGCGAATGGAGGGATTACCACCCCTGGAGCCCGTGGTGAAACGCTGCGTTGACGTCATAATAGTGGGGAGCAGCCTGTTCTGGGCTGATAACCGCTTCAAGAAGTTTTTGTGTCGCTTTATTAGTTATAGCCCAGATGCAAGCAGGGGTTGCGCGTGCGGCATGGGACGCCTTGCTGACTGTGCACCTGACTGACGCTCGTGACAACTGGTAAGCATGTTGCGTGAGGCCATGCGCGTCGCGTCGTCGATGGAAACATAGCCTATGCTGCTTTGATCGCGCGTGGGTCGAAATGAATCTGACTTGAGGTTCTTGCAGCCTTCGCTGCTGTATGCTACAGCAGCGGCAGCAGCAGAAGACGGGTACAAAGCATGCTCAGCAAAGGCAGGTTGTAAATGAAACCTAGTGTGCACCGAAATAGGACGGGGCCGCAGTAGTTCCAGCATACTGGGGGTTAGTGGCGCCATTGATAAGCAGCAGAGGTCCAGGTGCGACTCTTCAACGCTAGCGTCGTGCATTGCTGCTGGAAACGAAATCGAGCTGTCATGCTTCTGCAGCCGGGACTGCTGTGGATGTGTCTGCGTGAAAGGGGGAGCGCAAGCCCCACCTTGTCTCTGTTGGCAGCTGGGGATCAAGCTCATGGCCCCCTCGTAAAAGAGACTCGTTGAAAGGCTGTCAGCCCTCTTCCTGCAATGGTGGAAATTCCGTCACAGCGATGTGGCGGGTGCGTAAAGAGCCAACAGCAGTCAATGTCAGGTGAGTTGCAGGGTTGGTTCTCTTAGGGAGCACTCCTCCTGTTGTGCTCACAACAGCGGGTTCAGCAAAGTGCATGAGCTGTGGCGTTCGTCATGCAGCACTGGTATGGTGATAGCCTGCTGATCTCTCAGAAATTAGTAATGCAGCCAGATCATAACAGAAATCCACCTAATTCAAGATGCAGCGCCACACTTCTGCCCTTTGATTGTTGCGACAACTCCAATGTCCTTCACATGTCATTTGTTTGCGTGTTTGCAGTGCCGCCTGACCCTTGCTGGCTGACTGCCGGGTTCTGCTGCCCGCCAGCCCGGCCGCAGCAAAGAGCAGCAGCATGCGGCCAGCAAAAACCGCAAAAATCAGCAGCGTGGCAACTACAAACCACAGCGGCACCCAAGCATCGCAGCAGTACAGGTATTGCAGGCGCGTTGCTGACTACCGCAAATCATCACCTGAGTCACACTTGGAATGTGAGTGTGGTGTTTTGACGTGATGTGGGTGTGCAAGGTATTGCATGCAAGCACTGCTGTGTACGTTTTGTGGCAGTGAGTTGCATGACAGATGTGTTCAACTGTTGCAAGCCGGTTTTGTAGATTGGCCTGTAGCGCATTGCTGGCTGTTCGCCAGCTGCATAGAGTACCATGAAAAGTGACATCATGTGCCAACATTCTTGCAGACATCCTGACCCAGTCGGCTGCCGGGCTCATACTATCCCTGCAGACAATCCCTGCAGCCCAGCCGCAGCAAGCGGCATCAGCGTGCGACCGACAGATATCCGCAGCATGGCAGCAGCCAGCAGCAGTGCAAGGACTTGGAGACGTTGTTGGCTAGTGCCGATGACCAATGCAGCATCTTAATGGAGCGGCATTATGGATTTATCTTCCCAGACCGTAATATGCACGAGCATTTGTTGACAATGCAACTGACTGCTGGATGCATGTCGTATAATGAGATCGACGCCATCAATACATCGACCCCAGCAGTTGCCACCTTGTGAGACTTGCTCAACCTGCAGGTTGAGTGAGTATCACAAGTACCTGTATATTGGACCCCTATACGAAAGTGACTGAGCCATGCAACAGGTTGCGTATATGTTGGGACATACTGTAGTAATTGCGCTACGAGAGTACCAGCATGCTGCATTGTCTTGTATATAGCTCGGCCGCAACATTCGCCAGATGTTGCACTGTTTGATTTAAATCGCATTGCTTACTCTCTCCATATGTGTATGCATGGCACTGCAGCCTTGCCAGCGCATCTATCTTGTTCCATTGGCTCCGTGTGCTGTGGTGGTCTGTAACCTGCGGCCTCCACTGCAGGCGGCAGCATGGGTGGTCGACAATGAGTTGGCGCGTGCTCTGCCTATTCTGCTAAGTTCATGCTGTGTATCTGGCCTACCAATGCATTTCGGACAGTAACGGCAAAACATGACTCAGTTAGCACAGCATACATGCATGGGGTGTAAGCAACAGTCGCACATTTTAACAACTCTTGCACACCTGTGTGTTTCTGTTGTGCTGTAACCGCACTGAACCGTCTGCTGCTGCCGATCCGCACCGAATTTCGGGCTTGTGGCCATCGGCCACCTTTATCGCGAGAGGTGTGGCTATGACGTCAGTCGAGCACTTCAGGCTGGCAACTGATGCATCCAGATGTTGTAAACATTGTGGTATGATGCTGGTAGCAGTGCAGCCTTTGCACATTACCTTGGGATTCAGGTTGTTAACCAGTAACCACGAGTAGGCAATTGGCTCTCAAATACCTGTTTGCAACTTGTTTGTATGTCAGTCTGAGGCCATCTCACCTCATTCAATGGAAAGAACTCGGCTGTGGTCAGTTGTATCTGCAGTACATCCATGGCATGAAGCTACTACAAGATCGGTGCAGTACACAGCCTGCTCGGAGTGCCAGATACCACGATGATATGGTTCTGTGTCAGTGGCACACCTTCCCTCGCACGTTTCCAGACGGCCTGTCCACTTGTTGTCAGCTTCCTGCCAGCGCTCACTGAGGAAACTTATACGACGCATCCCACCCAAGTCAATGCACAAGCAGCTGAAAGCAAGGTCTGTTTGGTGATGAGTTTATGCTTGCTGGGACCTTATTAGACTAAACCGAGCCGTCAGCCATATGGACGAAGCCCGCGCCTTTGCCCATGAGTGGGTCGCTGCGTGGCACAGCAGAGACATTGATGCCATTCTCAGTCATTACAGCGAAGATATAGAGTTTCACAGCCCTCGTGTAAAAGCACGGTACGAAGCCACAGGCGTTGGCAGTGTTGAGGGGGTGTTGAGGGGCAAGGAAAGCCTCAGAGCATATTTTCAGGAGGCACTCGACAAGCTCAAGGTCTGAATAGCTGCACAAGGCAGCTCAGCTCCTGCAATGCAGCAAGATGCAGCGCGAAAGCATTGAATGTAGTTGATTGCAAACATAGGGTTTGTCAGAGGTCACGGCTGTAGCTGTTGACAGCTGCTGCTGCCAGACTTGGCTGCTTGAGTGACGAGCAACCGTGTACTCGAAGTCTTGCGACTAGCTGTAATCTTGTGAACTAAATGCTTCCCGCAGATACTGCAGCGGGGCCATAGTGCGGCACATTTGCTTCTGCTGGCATTGCACAGCAATTTCAATCATTCCCTACACACTGGCACTGCTTGCAGGTCATTAAGCTGGACATCACAGACGTGATGCTGGGTGTCGGTCAGTCTATCGCTGTAGTGTACACCAGGGAGACAGGCGCCAAGGTTGTTGAGGTGTTCGAGCTAGATCAGCAAGGCAAAGCAAAAACAGTCAGGGTGTACTATGATGCGGTGTGTTGAACACAACACATGCAGGCCTCCAAGGATATACTAGCTGACTGTACTGTTAGAGGCGTCATGTACAAGGCCACTGATGTAAGGCAGGGTCACACTAAGATGTCAGCAGCAAACTGTGGATTGCTGCTGCATACTGCTGCTGTTCCTGCTGCTGCTGTTGCTGCTGCTGGCCATTCAAAAATGCGGCTGGATGATTGTGCAAAGTCACAGCTTCTTAAGTTCTTGGCCTCCACCTTCACTGGAAGTCTCAAGCGTGCCCAAGCATCTGAGGGGGACTTTGAATTCACATCAAGCACACTTGTCACTTGACTATCCTGTTTGCATTGGCTCAGTCTCTTTTACTTGACTGTTCGGGAAAACTTCATTGTACAGACACCTCCCCGACATACTGAGTCACTTGGTATCCTGCTATATTGGTTGATAGGCTAGTATCCGCTTTGAATACAGGTGTAAATATCACATCGTTACCGCATCACATAACTGCTGTGGCATGATACACTAGCGTCATTAGGTTTGCCTGGGTGATTCACCTGACTAGCCCTCCACGCCCATATCAGTCCCACAAGATAAGATTATTGTGTGGTCTCGCCACATCTGCCAAGCACCCAGCACCCATGCCATATGAAAAGCTATACACCAAACAAGGCCATTCAAACCCAATAATCATTGGGTTCATGAATACACTGCTGTCAGCAGCAGCCGCTCAGTGTCCCGTGCCCCTTGAGGCAGATTTCAATCACTGCATTGGCTGGCTGAGCCAAATCCATGTTCGTCCCAGGGGCCTTGCGGCTGGAGCGGGCAAACCTCATGTGTCTATCTACCCGTTTCCCATGGCAGTGCCCAGGTGCCCTGACTCCGATCCCATCAAGCCGCCTGTACATTTTTGAAGTCTTTCCAGGCAGCCTGGTTTATCCTCCTGACCATGGCCTTGATCTGATGGCCGGGGCCAAGCTCAAACAGCTGGCTGCAGCCCTGCCACACACCAGCCGCTGGGGGGCCCTCAACGGTCTGCAGTAACCCTGTGAGTGTGTTCTCCCACTGGACGGGCTCGACAAGCTGTCTGCCCAGCAGATCCCGTATGGCTGAGGGGTCAGAGGGGAATGGAGCAGCTGTAACATTGGAGATGACGGGCACACGGGGAGTGGTGATAGTCACAGAGTCCAACACCTGCAAACAAAGATGATGCAAACAATGTGTTTCAGTGCGTGGCCAGTGTCAGTAAACACTATCAGTGATGCTGAGGCCTGTGCTGACACTGTAACCACAACTAATTGCAGGCTAGAAGTGGATCACAAGTGAGACATCGATTGGGCGGCAAGCGGCATTTACTGACAGCTGGCTGCAGTATGCTCATCTGCACTCATTGCGGCTACATAGCCATGCATTGCTCCACCAGTCATGTCCCTACGACTGCAGGATACTGTTCACAAACGCACATGTCCGCATGTACAGCCATGTCCAACAAACAGTTTTGTGTTTGTGATTTGAACAATCACTAGCTGCATACCTTGAGCAGTGCCTCCCTGGCAGGCGCCATGAGTCTTGTGTGAAATGCTCCACTGACCGCCAGCCTCTGAGTCTTGAGAGCACCCACACCCTGAGCTGATGCAGCAACAAGGTCAAGAGCATCAGCATGACCAGACACAACGCGACCCTGCACACGACACGGCACAGCAGGCTGCCTGTGAGTGCTGCTCTGGTCACATATAGGTGTGGCGTCAGTGTTGAGAAACAGCGACAAAAGCAAACAAGCATATGGCTAGTATGTCGACCAGGTGCTATTTCTGTAGCCAGCACAGGTCATGGGGATTGATGCCAAACTGTTCAAGTAGGGCAATGTCAAAACGCTGATACTGTTCACACAGCCAGCAGCTTGCACCAAGTTGACCTTATGGCAGATTCGGCAAGACAACACCATACATCACATTGAATGTTCTGTTTTTCTGTGATCATTGCTTCGGGGTCCAAACATCCGGCGTCTACGCTAGTGACTATCACAGGGTTGCGAATAGGATGTCGAAACATACCCAGGCAAGTGATGATGAAGTGTTACAGAAATGTACGCTGTATAGTGGCGGTACTGGTGCCCTGTTCCCCACCTGAGGGAAGAGGTAGTTGGCTATCTGACACACTGTATCCCCTGAGAGCTGCTCCCTGGCTTCACGGCACAACCTCTCCAGGTCAGCATCACCCAGACCGACCACTGACAACATGCCATGGGCACGACCACCAGCCGGGACAGCAGCAGCAGCAGACATGGCTTCACCACGAGCCTTCACAACCTGCAACACAACAGACAACATGTGTGAACTCACACATGCTTGAAGTATGTACGCGAGGCCTGCCACAAGACTGCATTGGTATGCTGTGTTGGTCAGTGAGGCATATTGCTTCTGTGCCTTTGTGTACTCACCGGCACCATTGGTAGTTGATGAACGGCAGCGCACTAGCAGCCCACTGACCTGGCCACAAACTTTGTGTGCCATTGGAGGCCTTGATGGAGCACACCCAGCGGAGTCAACACATGCAGCACTGACCGTTCTATCTAGAGCCATTGGCATTCAGTAATAGCGTCTGAAGCTGTCAGATGACCAGCGTACACAGTAGATGTCATGTCACTGTGTTTACCTTGAGTCCATCCTTGAAGCTCATGGCTCCAGCAGCAACAAGAGCTGAGTACTCACCCTGAAGGATACCAACAGCAGCAGCAGCAAACCATATGTGCGCTGGAGTTGCTAACAGTCACTTCAAGATCACTGCAATATTTATGGTTTCTATAAGCACGGGTACCAATGTGCTGCAGTGCAGTTGGCAACTGCTGGTCAAACTGGCGGAGGCAGGCAAATGTGATCAATAAAGTATTATCATGTTGTTGATTGTTGCTCATACATCAAGGCTGGGTCTGTCACAGTCCCCGGGGTGGCAGCTCTCACCAGACTGAGCCCCGCCATTGCTCTGGAGTTGTTGGCTGCCTCGGGCTGTTGAGCCTTCAGCAGCTCAAACGCCACCAGGTTGGTCACAAACAGTGCAGGCTGACTGTACACGGTGTCATCCAGCTTGGACTTGGGACCTGAGGGGCAAACACAGCAGCAGTAGCAGCTGTTTGGCAGCGAGTGGCAAATCGGTGATTTGGTGTGTGGGGCTCACTCAGTGTCTGAGATGTCACTTCTGACTCACAAGTGCCAACCTGGGCCTGACTGACATGTGTCTACAAACACTACATGCAAGATGTACTTGTGTGCCATCCTGCTTAGCTGACTCAGCAGTAACAGTACCGAGACATAACCACTCTCAAGCAACGTTGCTTGAGAGTATATTCAACCAGAGTATATTCAACCACTATTGCTGTCTGCTATAATGCATGTTAACATGCATCATAGCAGACAGCAATAGTGGTTGAATATGCCCAGAGTTGGTGCAACTAACTGGTGACCCCAGGTTTTGGGGCCAACGACTATCCACTGCAAGCACGCCGGCATGTATTCAAGGTATGAGGCTCCTCGCCTTACCCTGCTGTCTACACCACACCGGATTCACCCACCTTCCTTGATCAGCTGCAACAGGTCATATCCCAGTACCTCCTGTGCATCCTTGAGCATCTGTGCTACTGTTGTCATGGCTGCTGAGCTGTCACTGATCATACCAACTGACTGGCTGCCTTGACCCGGGAACAGCAGGGCAAGGGGCAGCGTGGGGGTGGCACCGGTGGTGGAACTGCCTGGACACAACAGCAAAACAAGGCAGAACATCCATAACATAGACAGCGGTCATGAGGACAGCATGGACACAGACTCTTAACAAGCGCAAGACATGATCTGGCGAGCGAGTCATGGTAACCGGGACATGCCTGCAAATGACTTGGTGCTGCCGGTCCCGCCGCAACCTTCTCAGCTCTGCAAATCAACAAGGGCCACTGCTGACCATATTAACTGGTAACGATTGGTATATGCAAGAGCTGTTACTGAGAAACAGGGCAGAAGCATAGCATGCAAAGGCCATCCGGACCAGTATCCTGGTTGTGACATTCGCGTTACGACCTGTGGTGCTGGCAGTGCAGCTGGGGAATGTACTGGTGCATGGCAGGAGTCTGCAAAGCAGCGGCTGACCTGAAGCATGAGCTCAATCAACAATATCAGCCCAGTCAAGCAAGCAAGGTCAATGCTCAAGGTTTCGCTGCACCTCACACAGAAGGTTCATAGGTGCTTCGCTTCTGACAGTCACGGGTGCTCCATTGCCGCAAAGGTGACCCATGAGAAATAGAACCACCAAAACACCCCTTCCCCCGACTTACCTGCATACTGTTCTGCTGCTGGACCAGTCTCAAACTGTCCAGCAATGAAAGCTGCGGCTCCAGCTGCGGTGCTGCTAACAGGAGCAGCAGCAGCTGTGGCAGCAGCAGCGCTGAATGGCTGATTGAAGCCCTGCGCCTCCAGTGCTGCCAGGGCTGCTGCCGCCGCTGCTTTCCTGGCAGCTTTGGCTGCCCTGGCTGCTTCCTTGTCACGGCGGCGCTTCACATCCTCTGCAGCAAATGACAGCAGAAACGGCACTTCTGACACAAGTTGTTGTTGTCACTGAGCCGCTGACAGCATACAAGCACGCCATCTGTTTCTACAAATCTTTAGCCGACTGATTACTACGTGCGCTAAGATTCCTATTAAGACCCTGTGTTCATCTGGGTGCTGCTATGACGACAAGATGTTGCAGTCTCTTTGAAACTTCTCCCTTATTACTCTATATCCAAAGGGCCATGTTTATATGCTCTGGTGCTGTTCTCCGTTTTGTATCTGCCCCTTCTAGAGTTTACTCTGTATTGTCTAAACCTGGTGGCTCTCAGCAGGCATGCGCCAGAGGTGTAACACCCTGCTGGCAAGTGTTACATACCTGGATAAGTATGTTTGTAGTCATGCGACCATGTGCTGACTTCATCAAGGCCGTAGTCATACAGCGTCCACCAGTCACCAACATCAGGGTGGGGCACAGGAGCCTTGGGAACAGAGGAGTACCTGAGCAGCACACGGGGGAACAGATGTCACAATGATTGGCAGTCAGCCACTGTGCAGTGGCCACAGGGTGGGGGGCGGTCTGGAAGTGCTGTCAGTACCACGGCTCAGCCTGGGCCAAAACCCCGTCTCCTGGTGAAATAGACACGCTGCTCAGTGTTGCTCTGCCAGGCAACTGGAGATTGGACCCCACATGGCATATTCAACCGCAGACTGACCTGTCATTGAGTTCCAGCAGTGCCGCTCTCACTCCCTCATCTTCAGCAGCAACATCAATCACACTCTTGCAGCCAGGGTTGAGGTACGGGTCATAGTCCTTGGTCATGAGGGAAGGATCAGCACCACGACTCTGCAGGGTGGCAGCAGTACCGATCAGCCAACAGGTTGTGACAACAGTAGCCATCATGGCGTGTGTGGTGAGGGTCAGGCGCCATCAGGGGCTGCATCTGCAGTACAGCGGCGTGCAGTGCAGTGGCAGATGGCATGCAGAGATGGCACACGCCACATATGTGAGCATATCCCATGCACATTCAGACACATTCACAGCATATGTGCCCTGTAGCCTCGTACCAGCAGGTACTCGTATATCTCCAGATAACCATCCAGGTGTGCCAGGTGTGCTGCTCTGTGCAGGGGGGTCCAGCCACGACTGTCAGACTGGTTCACAACAGCACCATTGTTCAGCAGGTGGTGAGCCTGGACAGCAGCGGCAGCAGCAGCAGTGTGGGAAGGAGCAGGCGCTTGTTCTATGCCTACAGATGTATCAGGTTCTTGTTTGAGCTCAGTCGGTGTGTGACACAGGAGCTGGTCTGGTCGGCAACAGTCTCTCCATCAAAACAGCATGTATTGGCACCGTGTTGTATACAACATGCCAACTGCAGGGCAAGCCAGAGAGCGCTGGTGCATCACAGCAAACCTGTACTTTTTGCTGACCCACCATGTCAAGTTGCCTGTATGTGACTGCAAAGTGCAATGGTGCTCCTGCCCCATTGTCCTGGGTGATGAAGTACGGATCGATCGCCATGATCTTGGACAGCAGTTCAGGATCAGCAAGCCTGCCAGGTCACATACACAGCAGCAGCAGCACACATAAGCAACTAGTCTTGGAGTGGCAACCCAGAATCCTGCAGGCAAGGTAAGCCGAGAATTGCTGCAGTGGACACATGGGCTGGCAGGCAAACATCAACATAACTGCCAACTGCTCCCAGTGTGTTCAGCTGGTGACAGACCACTGCTAACAGCAGCTGGCATTCCTCAATGCAGCCGGCACATTGCCCTGTAAGA
>NSMO01013939.1:0-25007 GCA_002588565.1 Coelastrella sp. UTEX B 3026 | reverse complement strand
GCCGGCCTACCAAACCCTGCAAAGAGCTGGATTTCAGTGGAAAACCCTTGCCCAGGGTCAAGGATAACGAGCTGCCATTGCGGTGACTTTGTGCAGTTCACGCACTGACTTGCAGCCAAACTCCAAATGGAGCTATGATGATAAGGCCACAATATTTATATATACCAGCCATATGGCTGAATAATTTACCCCCAAGTGGCCCCTTTCTGAGCTCAAGCTACCTCATACTTAAATTGATCCCACTCCTCAATAACATGACTTGCCTGACTCTGTTTTGCAGCAGACTCAATGTAATCGAACTCTACTAGCAGTATTTTACAAATTCGTGCACCGTTTTGCATATGCAGGCTATAAAGGCATGCCATGCTGGGCCAGCTGAACTATACGTCAGCTGCATATCTGAGTTAACATCTAATCAGCCAAGCAAGCTGACAGCCACTACTCAACGCCTTGCATGCACTCACAAGATGCATATATGTGCTTGGATTTTATATAATATCACATTACAGAGTTGGCGAGTAACCAAGTCATGTGCACATACCCTACATGCAACTCAAACCACAGGCTCAAACTACAAGTCAAGTGACGAAAGCGCACGACAGTTATGCATAGTTTTCCACATCAAGCCGGCCAACAGATGTTAGACATACAAAACAGCATTGAACGAATTGCAGCTCCAAAACAAACCGTTCAGTTGTTTGTACACACCACACCTTAGCAAGAGAAGGAGTTGACTGCACTCTGTGACAAGCTTGGCACATAGTGCAAAAAGAATTGTAGGGCTACACCGCGTACTTGGCAACCATCTTAGGCCGATATGTGCTGACCATATCATGCAGCCTGCTGACCTGATTAGGCGTGAATGTCATCCAACACGCAAAAGGCACATAGTTCATAACATTCCAGATGGGGTCTACACGGCCACCACCTGGGCAACTGTCAAAGGCACCCAGATAGGAGGTATCAGGGTTCAAACCATTCTGGAAGTCCGCACACCAAGCCGCAAGGTCACTGACAGTTTTGGGATAACCTGGTGACTTGAAGTTGGCACCGCTGTCACTAGCAGCGGTATCAGGCACTCCGTCCCCAAACTGCAGCCCATCACCATCACACACCGGAACGCTATTATCCTGACTTTGAAATGTGTGCATCAACGCTAGGTAGTGACCAAATTCATGCGCTAAAACCGCGGCCCCGCCATCCCACCACCGTGCAGCGTTGTAAACGGACGGCGAGAAGCAGTCATATAATATCCACAGGAAGTCCTGGCCAGGCACGGACTCTTCCCAGCTGGAGGACAATCCCAAACAAAGGGATTGAGTTGAGAAACAAACCCAACTCGCAAGGCCTGCAACGCGGCTAAGCCATTCCTTGAGGGCCCTCACCAAGCATTGTGACTTGCACCTGGGGCTGCTGCACTAGTACAAAGATGCATGCATTGGCCAGACCCGTAAAATAAGCACTATCCAGTGCACATGCGACTGCACGAATGCGCTCCTTATGCACACATGTATGGCAGAGAACTTTTTTTTGCGAACAGGCAAGACATAAATGTTGACAAGTTCACAGTATTAGACGCTGAATTTGGCCACCATCTTTGGCCTATACGTAGTAACCATATACTGCAACCTGCTGACCTGATTGGGTGTGAATGTCATGACACATACATCCGGCAGATAGTTCATGACATTCCAGATAGGATCTATGTAGTTCCCAATGACGCTCCCACCACCAGGGCAACTATCATAGCTGCTTAGGTATGAAGTATCAGGCTGCAGACCAGTCCTGAAGTCTGCGCACCAACCTGCTAGCTCAGCAGGCAAGTCATACCCGCTGCCACTAGCAGCAGTATCTTGGACCTGATCCCCATACTTCGGTCCATCACCATCACACTTTGGAACATTGTCATCCTGCGTTGCAAACGTGTGCTGTAGAGCTAGATAGTGACCAACCTCGTGTGCTAGTGTCGCAGCACCGGCGTCCCAATGACGGGCGGAGTTGTAGATTGCCGGTGAGTAGTCATCCCAGCTGATATGCACCCAATCCCGGCCAGGCACTGACTCCTGCCAGGAAATAGGCTCAATGCCCCAAAACCCGAACCAGGGCCCATTGGGGTTGGAGTAACCCCTTGATGTCTTTCTACAAAAGGCATACTCATCTGAACCACGCTTGCAATACTCTATATTCTGACTGGACCCAGATACGAATACGTTGATGGTTAGCTCCTCTATGAGAGGGGCTACATCTGGGTGCTTGCTCTTAGCTGATAAGCACTGTAGGAATTCAGACTCGATCAACTCGTTTGCAGCACAAATCTGCCAATCGAATTGGGAGCCTGTCATGAGGTAGCTGTACTGGTTGGGGTCGGTGCGGACTTCTTTCAGCAAGAACCTGCAATGGTGCAACCAAAACATGCAGTGCAGCGGCCGCACCTTCAGTGATGGCTAGCACTCAAATGAGCTTTGGCAGAAAGATGAGCTTGCAGCAGTGGTCACACAAGCTGAGTGTGCAAAGGTTTTGTCTTCGACGATGTCACGAGGCATGCCTCTGCTTTGTCGACAGCAGCGCTATGTGCAAGCCCAAACCGTTTGGCCACCGCCATGCTGCGCCGCAGTGGTAAGTACATACAGTGCAACAGGGCCTCAGCAACCTGGGACATGGTAGCGCGGTCATACACCACAGGCTGGACCAACTGGTGTCAGTGAGCTGAGCCAGCAACTGCCCAATCATTTGACTGCATCTGCAGGATCTGCGTGATTGACCGGTTGCGGCAAACTATTGACTACAATAGCAATGCACCCATGGCCAGTGAGGCAACAGTACCACCCAGGGCTACTAACTGTATGCCAGTTCCCTCATAGTACTTGTTAGTCTTGTCAATCAGGTTCTGGCCAAGATCTTTGGGTGTTTTGCCATCATCTTCAACCACTGGTTGGAGGTAACCGGCAGCATCACGAAATCTTAGACCTGAAAATGCAAAGGTCAACATGGCACAGATTCTGATCAGCTTAGCATTACTGGCAGGTTGTTTAGCCCAGTATTGCTTGGGGGCAGCATACAAGATGGACTCAATTGGCAGCTGCAGGGCCACTGGTCGCTATCGGCCGCTTGCAGCACCATGCAGACACTGCTGCATCATGGTGCTTTATCTGCCTGATCTACTACCTGAAACCAGCTTATCAATCATAGGCAACCTGCCTAGAGTTTACCCCTGCATGGACCAACTAATCTGGAAAACAACCGCATGTGACACGCCAGCATATGCAGCAAACTGCATCCGTTGAGAGCAAGTGATGCCATGCAGTGCTGATGACACAACCTGCAGTTCACCAACATGATGCCATTGAATTCAGCGTTTCTATTTGTACAACAGCCAGGGCAAGCCTTGGCCTTGCCACTTACAGTGAAAGACTACAGGGATGACAACATTCAACGGTGCAGGACCGGGTAGGTGGCTAATCTCTTGACTGGCGCACACCAACGGCTCGCCATCCAGTGTCATGTCTTGCACGCCAGTGGGACTCCAAGGCGACACATTGCAAAGCATCTGCTGCAGTGTCTGTGGCGGGGAGGTGTTGCTATCTGGGACTGCTGGGTTTTGATGTAAGTGCCTTGCATGACGGTGATGGTGGTGATGGTGGTGTGTATGGGTGTGGTGTCCACGCAGAAGCTTCCTGCCGGCGGCCTGCAGAGCAAAAGTGACCATCACATACTGGATACAAAAGCATGCATTAAGTGTCTGGCATTGATGGTCGCTCGACAGCCTGTCAGCCTGTCGTGCGGCACAAACACTGTTGTAAAGAACAACATGCGAAGTCTCAAGCTTGGTACAGTCCAGCACATAGGTGCTGGTCAAAACCAGTCAGCCTTACACACGAGCACGTGCTATCATAGTTTCGGAAACTGTGACAGCGGCATTACCACTGCAGGGAGCACCAATCAGGTGCAGCTGCAGCAGCAGCGCTGTTGCCGGCCGCGTGCAGTACTGCCACAGCACATGCAACGCCACACAGTCATCCTTGAAGCATCTGGGTTGGCCAAAGCTGCTGTTGGCCTATATGCGACTTTCCCAGTATTTGCCAGTACTGCAGCAAACATTTTACGTGGCACTTGCTAGCTGACGACTACAGGACCTACCTTGGCTGTAGGAGCAGATGTTGTGCCATTTATCCCTGTATCGTGTGCGCATCTCCTAGAAACAGTCTTGTAGTACTTGTCAAGCTCGGCCTTCTGCAACATACCATCAACTTCTGACTGCACCAGATCTGGGTCAAACTGTGTCATTGACAACTGAGTGCCGCCACTTTCACTGTACTGCCTGAGCATAGGCAGCAGGCCCTCACTGCGCTGATACCTCAGGTAGTTGAGCACATCTTTGGCAACCCTGACGAAGGGTTTAACATCCAGGCCTTTGGTGGTGTTAGCCGCAGTGGTGTTGGGGTTTTGTAGCAGGTGTCGGCCCTGGGTCCTGGCGGCTTGCTGCTGCTGGAGTTGCTGCAGGAATGATTTGGTGGTTTCTTCTGTGATAGTCTTCGGGTCTTGAAGGAATGTGTACAATGACTTGATATTTTCTGCAAATGCACATGCAAGCATCAGAGGGCAGCACAACAGCAGAGCATTACTGATCAACTCAATGGCCTTCTGTAGGCTCAACGTCGTCAGTTGAGCAAACGTGCAGCAACGGAAATTCAGCTAGCGACAGCAATTGGCCAGCCAGTAGGTCGGACCAGGGCTCCAAAATGGTACCAAGCTCTTTTGAGTTGCCGACTCCGTGGGAGTGTGACCCTGCGCAAAAGAAATGCCAGTGCATCTAATAGGGTCATACGGACCGGGCTGCACATACTTCAATCAGCCTGGAGTTGTAGTTTTAGGCGGCAAATCTCTTACCTGGTGTGTTTGGATCATTTAGTAGTTCCTTGGCAGCCTCAGAGCCCGGTGTGGGTAGCTCCTTCGCTGGCGCAGCGGCTGGTGATGCGGCTGCAGGTGGTGCTGCTGCTGGAGGCTGGCTCTTTCGGCCGTGAGCATCACCAGCAAAGAAGCCAGCCAAGACACCAACGCCCACGAGGGCGATAGCCAGACATGTGAAGCCAATGATCTTCTTCCAGTTGACCTTGTGGACCCTGTCAGGGACATCTGTGCAGCAGTAAGGTGACATAAGAGGCAGCTGTAAGGTCCTGTCAGCTCCATTGGCAAAGGCTTGTTACAATGTGCCGTACAGAGTTATATTAGGACTTGAAGCTCAGCTGGACACCAGAATCACAGGAGCGCGCAGCGTTGCCAGTGTGTCTTACTAACCTCATGTGTAATCTCTGCTGCCATGCAGATTACCCATATGGTTAGCGGTCGGAAACTTACAACCACCCGCTCAGATAAGCAGCGATTTCCGAATAGGCATGTCGCGGCAAGGCTGGAAGCATTGCATGCGCACTGCCCAGTGCGGCACTGCTGAAGCACCGCTGAGCGCTGCGCAGCGCCAGCAGCATTCTCACCTCCGTGGCTCTTCCCCAGGGCCATAACCTTGGCTTTCAAAGTGATAGTGTCTACTGCCGAATTTTGAGGGCTTCGGATGATACCACGCAGTGGTACTCGTGCAGAGAAATTGCCTATTCAACCGGATCCTGCTAACCACGCCACGCGCGTGCGCACGTGCACTTCGTGCAAGCAATCGATGTTGGGCCTTGTACGCCTGAGTGTGTGCTCAGCTTCTGAGACCACCTGAACTTATACAACATGTGAGAGTGGACTTCGGCCGGGCTTCACTGAATGAATCCGGCGATACACGCCCATCCGAGAAAAGCGTTGTTCTCCGGCCGCGGCCGAGGCTGATGCGACGGCAGCTGTCACTGTAAACTGCTGCGGCCGCCACTAGTCATAAAGTGCTCATGCTTTCTGTTCTGTACGTAGTGGCAAGTGCTTGCATCAATCATAGCGGGTGATGTCCAACAGCGACTGGCGTACTCGATGAGCTTCCGCAAGCAACCCACAAGACAGACGTGTGTTGATCACTGCTTGCTCGGAGGGTAGTGAACCCGTCCACTGAACTGCAGCTGACAGCGGGCGGCCTGGGGCGTCCTCGCCTGAAATTCACAGCTGAGAGCTGATCAGCTGAGCAACAGTTTGGTATGGCCGTCGAGTATTGATTGAAATTCCTCGGCACCACGGATGGTCGTCATCCGTACCGTGGCATCAACTTGAAGTTCCGGGGGTTGACGAGCAGCCGCCGCGTCACTGACGAAAACCGCGATGTTCAGGAGACGATCTAACTACGGAACCCTTGCCCGGCAATGGCCCAGCCAGGCCAACCTGGTCCCCGTGGGCCCAGACAGCACCCTGGCAACGCACGCTCGAGGCCAGACGTAGTTAGGGTATGCAGCTGGCTGTAGCACCGTGCATTGGCGTGGCTAGATACCGACGGGGACCCTGCCAACAGCGGTAACTATTCATAACAATGGCCCCAAATAATATAACACCTACCGTATGCCGTGTTCAAGTGACGGCATGCGAACTCGTATTCAGTAGCCTTTCAAGGTGACTCAAGGCTTAGCCTTATAACAAGACACCGGACTGATCTGTGAGGCATGCATGCTGCAGTTTATCCTGACCATGCAATAGTTCCAACCTGGCCAATCCGCCTGAACGCTTCTGAGACATCGTTAGGCTAGCTGGCAAACACTGGCGATATAGAGTGCATGCGGAATGCAGATGATTGGCTGGCCTATGCTGCCAGCTTTCCTTTGCAGGAGACCAATGGCAGTCAGTATGCATCCTATGTATGCTTGTGACTTGCTAAAAGGTAGGATTTCTCAAATGTCCAAAGCCACTGTATTTGGCCAACAGCTGTTGGTACGGCTGTCACAGGAGCAGCTACAGTTACGAAGGTCGCCCCACACTGTCTGTGCTGCTGGCAGTTGCCATAGAGCAGAACAACAGCTTCTAGAGATACAGGGATGCTGTGACAGCGGCTTTTGCCATCGCTGGACTAAAGTCTTATGTACTACATGGCATGTTAAGGTTGTCCATTAGCGCCTGCCACTGGCCTGCAAAACAGATACACCAGTGAGCATTCTGATCTCTTACTTTAGACAGCACTTTGATTGATTGACATCAAACACCAGAATCTTCACAGTGAGATAGTGTACTTGGTACTGCTGGCGTGCATACGAGGTGTACACAATGGTGTATTCACACCCTCAGGAGATGCATGGCTGGCAGCAGTAGAATTATCTGACACAGGTGCTGAGCACGCTGGACCGTTGCTAACCCAAAAATACAATATCTGCCGAGCAAGCGCTTGTGCAGCAGCTCACCTGCCTTGCTGGCTTTGCAGCACTTGCTGCACTTGTTGTGCCTTGCCCAGAGCCACCCCGGCCGGACTCTCTGGCAGATACCGTCCTGTAGTATTCATCCAAGGTTTTCACATCAAGCAGTACTGTGATCTCAGATCGCAGCTGATCTTGATCTACTGTGTTCAAGGATATAGGTTGTGTGCCCCCGCTGCTGCTGTACTCCCGCAACAGTGGCAGCAGAACTTCACTTCGGTGGAATCGGAAGTAGTTTAGGATGTCGGCAGATACCCTGATGAACGGTTGCACGTCGATGTTGGCTCCAGGGTCTGCTAATTCTGGGTTTGCTTGCAGCTGTACTTCAAGTTGCTGTAAGAATGCAGCTGTGAGGTCTGCAGTTATGAGCGAGCTGTCTGTGAAGAACACGTACGTTGCTCGTACTGACTCTGCAGGAACAGAAAGCAACACACACATACGCAAGCTTGAGGCAGCATCTGCGTGAGACACTGCATGGCAACCAACAACATGAGGAAGCATGGCCAGGTCTTGCCCAGGCAGCTCTTCTGTGGCCTGTATGTTATACTATGCCTCTGGCAGTGAGACAGGCCGTGTTAACATCACCGTGCAAAGTCTGTCTATTCAGTGCAGTGAACTTCTTGGCAAGTTCTGGGCCTATATAGGCACATATGCAGTAGGCTGGAAACAGATTGTGAGACACAGAAAGTCGTACATTCGATCAAACCAGCTCTAGACACAGTGCTTGTGCAAGCTTTTGAAGCACGTGTGTGTTGCAGTCGCATGCTGCAACACTGTGCCATGGTGCAGGTGCTGTCTCTGCACGCAGCTGCTCAGCTATGCATGTGGCTAGAACAGCATATGTGGCTAGAACAGCAGACACAGCAGTGTGGCGTTGCTGATGAGATGCCTGCTTACCCGGTGTGTTCGGGTCGTTCATCATGGCCTCTGCGTCTGCACTCCCTGGTGCAGGCAGCTCTTTGTAACCACCAGCTGAAGCCTCACTCTGCTCCATGCTGCTACTGTTGCAGCTGCTGTTTGTGTCGGTGGTGCTGCTGTCTGCTCCAGCGTGTACATGTGACTGTCCAGCAAAGAGCGCTGTAAGTACCACCAAAACTAGAATGGCTAAAGCTGCTAGTCCATGTGCCATCTGCCCTGACTTTGGCTCCGTACTACGGTTGGCTCCGTACTGAGTGGTTGTCGCGCATCAGCTCTCGGTGGTACTGCATGCAGTACATATGCAGCCTACTTGCGTGCTCTAAGCAGCAGCAACCGGCAAGCATCGGCATAACACTAGTCGCAGACCACTGTATAACGGCAACTTCTGACGCCTGAGAACAAGCGAGGAAGGTCGGGCACACAGGGTCACTGGATGTCGGCACGCAACACGAATACTGACGCCGCTCTACGTAAAGGCAGATACGCATGGCGTCTATGGAGTTCACAGGCAAGCGGACCTCTGGCAGGCCCGAATCCAAGGTTCAACCAACGTGCGTGCCAAGAATGTGTACTGCTGCACCCGTCCCCGTCTCGGGACTCCACGTCAGGGTGGGCTGCCTGCCGCAGACGAAACCACGTTACAGGTCTGCATTGTACTACGGGTGTCCGGTCTGACCTCGAGCTCGCGGAGGGCCTATGCCCCCGTAAGCCGGTGACCGTGTACGTGGGCTCGCGCCGGCGCCGGGATATCCGGATCGATCCGGAGCCTGCAGGTGCTGGCTGTGTGGGGAACGAGCCGGCACCACTTACACGCAGACGAGTTTTGTGCGCACTTAGAAAGCCACCTTAATGAGTATACAGGCGATGCAATTCAGGTTTGGCAGCGGCGACGGTATTCCTGTGAACTGTGGGTTGACCTGCTTTCCATGGAGGCTATTCGCCAGTACACAAAGCTCCTGCGTGGTGCCTTAAACACACCAGCACAGCTTTTCCGTGACAGAAATGCAAAATTGGATGGTTCCTTGTTGATACTCAGAGCAAATGTGCACAGCACGCAGGCAACAAAATTCAAATCACCTCTCGGTCGCGCTTTTTCTCCTGACGGCGTACACCCCTGGATCGAAAATGCATCACAAACCTGATGCAGAAAGTGTGCAATTGTCTGTAACGATCGCATGCGAAGGAGGCAAAGGGGTTTGCACCGTTTGCACCTGGCCCGGCTGATTCTCGGCTATCTTGCTTCACAAGCAGACAGTCCCATTGTTCAAAGAGCCATTAGGCCCACAATTGTGGACCATCTACCGGTTCCTGTCTGACCACTCTCCTCTGATTCCGCTGTGATGGGTCTGTGAAACTTCCTTGCCCTTCTAGCGTGCTCAATCGTTGCTTCAGAGAAACTCTGAGACATGGTTCATTCAGCGATCGTGCGCCGAGCGCTTTGATGCCCGTCCAGTGCCCCTAGCCTCTTCACAGCACGTCCTTCACCCAGAACAGCGCAAAGCATGCCTGCACTTATATTAGGGCAGCTCTAGAGGTCAACAGTGGCTGTGCTCAACCGCTTAAAGGGCTTGTAGGCTCCAGCCTCGAAATACAGCAAGCAGCACGGTGCATCTGCTCGCAGACCAGCAGCAGCACAACCGAGTGCAAGGGCGCCCTTAGCTGGGGTAAGCGCTTAGCCAGCGCGAGACCTGCAATGGCACCAGTGACTAGCCCAACACCCAGCACTGGCAGCCCAACAGCGGTCGACGCAGCAATGTTTGAGGCTCCTGCAGCAGAACAGCAGGAAGACAGTGCAGATAGCACAGCAGAGCCTTCTGCAACATCAGCTCCAACTGAAGAAGCGCAGCAGGCCAAACGCCAAAAGTCAGGCGCGAATCCAGGCCCTTCTGAAGCCGGAACGCCACCAGCAGCCACAGCAGAGCCCCAAGCAGAGGCCCCAGCTGATGCTGCTGGGCCATCGGCTGCTGCAGCAGATGGTGCAGGAACTTCAGCAGGGGCAGACGCAGCAGCAGTAGCTGACAGCCTGGCATCCGGCACCCTGGGGCTGGCTACAAACTTGATAGCAGCTGATTGCACACCCGGTACTGATGAGTTTGATGCAGCAAAGGCGAAGAATGACAACACGCTGCAAGCTTATCAAAACACTATGCAGCAGAACGCTGAGGTCAGTGGTCATGCCAGGTTGAGGTTACCATTATTAGGAAGCTTATAACTGTTGCAAATGCAGCATCTATAGTACACATCAGGTGTGCGTGCACACCAGCAACGTCTTTGCAGTGATCCATCAATGATTCAATCTAGAGTCGCACCTTGGTGGCAAGCCCACCTCCCACACACCAGCGGGCCCTTGCAGAGCTCATCCTTGCCATTCATGCTGCATATACACCTTCACGTGTATCATTTATACTGTTGCATGCATCTTGTTCAAGCACATATGTCTATGCTTGTTACAAGCGTGTAATAGGGTGCTGCCGATTGTCTTGCCACGTGGCGTCTTGCAGCTTGCTCTACCAAACAGCTAGTGATGAGATTCTGATTCCAACAGCAGTGCGCACCAGCAGAACCTGTCTGTGGCTGCACTCACCTCAGAACCTTACATTTCACCAATGTATGTGTGAACAGTCTCTTACGCTAATTGATTGGCTGCGTATAGTCCTGGCTCCAAGTTTCCTGCAGCTCGCCCAAGCATGTACATAGGAGCTATGTGAGTAGGATTCACACCAGCAGGCCTGCCTGCAGCTGTGCTCCAGTGCGTATGTCCCACCAACTTGTGTCCCACCAACTTGTGTTGAGACAAACTATTACGCATTCCAACCCGATGCTTACCGTCACACTGTCTGGTTCTTGCAAAGTGCCAAGCATGTCAAGGTAGTGTATGTGCCGCTTTGCAAAACACCCAGCACACCATGTCTGTAGCTACCGACATGGTCTGATCAGCAGGTGGCATTCTGCATCCTGCAGATCTGGACTAGTACTTCCGACCAATCAGTATGTTGTTTCTCTGCTGCCCGCAACCTGCAGCGTACAATGCCTTACTCATAGCTACAACAAGCTTCGAAGCAGTAGACACCCACACATCATGTCCCTAGCTACGTTAAACATGTGGCGTCGTGCATCCTGCCAGGGATCTTATGCTGTCTATCAAAGTATCATATACAGTTTGTTCCAACTAGCATGTATCTGTTCTGCTGTCTGATGTTTGCAGCGTGCTAAGCCAGACATGATTGCCTATAAACTGCTTCGTGAGCAGTACACCCCAGCAGACCCCATCTATGGTCACATCCCAGGTGTCGAAGTGGCAGATGAGTTCTCCGGCAGAGGCGAGCTGGCCATCCTTGGACTGCACACATCAATGATGCGTGGTATCATGGCTCGGTGAGCGGGGGTCAAGCTATCGGATCCCTTCTAACACTATGACAGTTACTGCAGCAATGGCTTGTCATCCCTGGGACGCATACATTCCCAACACAATAGTCATGGTCATGGCAGTTGTTGGCCCGAGCTGCCAGGCGCCTTCAGTTCCTATCAGCGCAGCATCCCCTTGAGCTGGGCTGCAGTGGTTTTCCCACTGGGCTGTGCATGCATGTGACATGCTGTGTGCTCTTTCTATCTGCAACATGTAGGTCGGCATATGTTACATAGCCCGGATGCTGCTTCCAAGGGCAAGCGCACATGCCCTAGCACATGTTGTCCAAGTCGCCGCCCAGTGCCTTTTCCTGCTGTTTCATCAGCCCCTACTGCTTGACCTGACAAGCTCTGCCGTCGGCATCCGACTAATCATAGTCATAATCTGTGCTGCTGTTTGCTTGTTGCGCAGTGTTGGTTCCCCTGCATATGCCATCTGCCTTGCTGGTGGCTACAAGGATGACACTGATGAGGGCAACACATTCTGGTACACAGGTCAAGGAGGACAGGAGAAAGGGAAACAGGTATGAAGCATGGGTGGACGCTGTGTATTGCTGCTGGATGGAATCAGCAGAGTTTGGCAAAAACACAGACAAACACTGAAAATTTAGCAGCCAGGAACAGTCACAAACAGCCCCTCCTAGTCTGCTGGATAATTTTGCCAAGAGATTGTTGGTTTATGTTTGCATTCAGTAGTGGAGAGATGGGCCCCCGTATGACACCGCTGATAGCAATAGGGAGTTTAAAGACAACCGTGGTGGCGGTTTGTGTCCAAACACTGGCATGTGTTTTGTCGGTTTATTGGCTTGACTTCTACAAACAGCAGGAAGGTCATGTCCTGCCGTTGATGTTCAGTGATTTTCGGCAGGTGAACAATGATCGCTTGGGTCATTGCCAGCAGACAGCCCTTGCACATCTGCTGCAAGTTGCGTGTTACACAGCTATCAGGCTCCAAATTTACAGTTGCAGGGGTTCACAGGTGTTGCCATATGATGACAAACAGGCTTCACCGTCCAAGGCCGGTGAAAGCATCTACATGCACGCAACTCAACAATGTTGTACTGCATGTTGTGTCTTGTTACAGGTCAAGGACCAGTCCTTTGAGAGTATAGACAATGCTGCGCTGGTCAAGAACGTGGAGACCCAGACTCCAGTGCGTGTCTTCCGAGGCAAAGCCGTCGGCAACAACGGCAGATTCGAGCGTAAATATGTATACGAAGGCCTCTACCGTGTGACAGAGTACAAGCTGGAAGTGAGCCAGGACGGCCCCATGGTCTGCAAGTTCAAGATGGAGGCTGTTCCTGGTCACTCTACTGTTAGTGGCACTGTGACGTACAAGTCACTCAACAGGAATCCGTTTGCTGTGAGGTCATTGGCTGGGGCGGACAGGCAGACGGGCAAGAAGAGCCGCAGGTGCGGTTGATGTCATGTGGTCCTTTGAATGCATGTTGTGGCTTGGGACTGGCTGTTGTCCTTATATCAGTCACTCAACGGATTCACTCAACTGTGGTGAGGTCTTGAGCCTTGGTGAGTAGGCAATCATGGCAGTACCAGCCGAAAGCTCAGGAATCTGAAGTGGCAAGAACAGCCGAAAGCCGGTGCAGGGTACGCTCTCATTGTACATTGGCTGCGTGACTGATTGGCTGCTGACTCTTTGGGCTTGCGGTGACTGGGTGTATCCAGGCCGATCAAACTTTGCATTCAGCAGGGCAACATCAGACGATGTCTATTCATGCGAGCATCTCTGATTCTGTATGATGGTGTCTGCTGCTGCCGCAGGGCGATTGAGTTGAGGATCAAGAGCAGGAGTGAGCTTGAGAAGCTCATTGAGCAGCGAGCAGCAGCAGGAGAGTACGGCCGCCTGGTCAACGCAGATCTATCAGCAGGGAAGGAGGAGGTGCCCATCCCTGTGTGGAACAGTGTAGACGACGATGATGCTATTCTGCTCCCGACAGCTTATGATGAGGACCCCCAGTTCACTTACATCACAGATTACAAGTGAGTGTTTAGCGTGCTGTTTGCCTCCATCGTCATAACCTGGTCTGCTGCAACAGTTCATGGTCAAGAAGTATACGTTTCAGCGCGTGAGTCAAGGTACAGTCGCATCTGGCTTGCACAACTCCCTGCACTGGGACTTCTGCAGTAGTTGTAGATACATGGCAGTTCATGGTTTGTCTATCACCGCACAGCGTTGGTGTCTTTGCAGCAGCTATACTGATGAGCATGCACCAGCAACATCGCTTATTTTGCATGAACAGCTTTGGGCTTCCAGAGTGCTTCTTCCTGTATGTATCCTGTGATATAGCCGATAGCCGCTGCGCTATGCCTCACAGCAAGCATTATTCTCTTATAGTCTGCAAACCTTGTGCAACAGCACAGCCTGAGCTTTGCATCTGCTGTTATTGAAAATTCCTATGACCTGCCAGCAGGCATAGTGGCATTGCACATCAAGCCGTTGTACCATCCGCAGCATGTTATACAGTATGTGATGATTGGTTTTATGTTCTGTTGTTTTGTGCAGGTTTGGCGAGACAGCAGCAAAGGAGTTGGCAGTACAAGCAGAACAGCAGTTCATCCAGGACTGCACCATAACATGCGGCCTAGAGGTAAGGCTGGGTGGGGCGATACAAGTGTGCTCATTTTTCCTGCTCAATCTCCACTCTGTTTGAGAGCACGCATCACAGGAGCAGTTTCACGCATGGTTCACTCGGCTGACCATGTGTTGGCCTTGACTTGTAATGAGGTTGCGCCTTTTGATGCTCGGCAGCTTGACAAACCGTCCAAATCAAGCCCATGTCAAGAGCCGTTGCGGCCTGCCTATCACAGCATAGCAGCACATAGATTTGCTGCTGTGTCTCTTTCTACCCGACTGCCCTCCCTCTCTCCTATGACACTCTGCTCTAGTGCTGCAATGCATAGGAATACCTCTAAAATCTTGAGTCGTGTCCATCACTCCGTGAATGGTTGGAATGGCCTTTTAGTGATATCAACAGCAGTCATTATTCACAGCTTCAGCCACAGCTGGGAACTGGCTCCAACATAGTATAGTTGCATAATTGAGACTATTGGCTGCTGCAGAACATGGTCCATGGTTTGTGTGCTGTTGCTTGCTGTTGCTTGCTGCCGCTGTTGCAGTATGGCGGTGCAGCAACCATCAAGGGCTACACCAACTACACCAATGACGGGCTGCTGATGTGTACTTACCCCTGCGGCATCATGGAGTGTGACCATGACTGCAAGAAGTACAGAGCTTGCAAGGTGATCCTTAAGCTCTCTGTTGCTAGTCATAGACAAACATAGATCCAAACTCGCAAACCCACACCGGGCACTGGCCCATGGGTGTGGTTTTGAAATGCTGATTGCAAATGAGCAGGAGTTGGTCGGATCAGCCAGGGCCCAGTGTTGGAGAGTTTCCAATATGGGTCAAGCAGCAGATGTTGAGGTTACTGCTGTGGTTGTGGTATGGTAAATCTCTGAACTCAGGGCAAGTCCCACATTACAGTCACATAACAGTCACAACAGCAGACACCCATGTAGGCGTTGCCAGCCATTGAGGGGCATACAGTCACTGGTTCCACACGTGGCATGTTCTAAACATGCATGTGTTGGGAACCAGTGACTACATGCCCCAGAACGGCTGGTAATGCTTACAGCATAAAGCTTCACTGTGCCTTCAACATGCAATAGAGATCTACAAGGTGTCAGCAACTAAATGGGGTACAGGCACCAGGCCATTTCTGAGACCATCAACACTGTTCTAGCAATATAACCAAGATGCTGTCATGTTCTCAGATGCTGTCATATTCCCAGATGCTGTTGTTGCTGCCTGGCTAACTCTCACGCGATGTGTCTGTGAAGCTTAGCTCATGCAACATAGAATGCCAAGCAAATTGCTGTATTCTGCATGCAACGTTGTGTCTGTACGTTGTCATGTGTCTCCCCGCAGAGGAATCGAATAGCCTCCATGGGGTTGCGCTATCCGCTGGAGATCTACAAGGTGTCGGCAGCAAAGCGCTGGGGAGTGAGATGCAGCGAAGACCTGCCGATTGGAGCAGTTATCTGCAGATACATTGGACTGGTGATCACTGACGAGTAAGTTCTGACTGGGGTCATGAGGTGGTGGTGGGGCGCGTCTGCTTAGCCCAATCTGCAACATTTGTGCTGTTCCACAGAGCGTTGGTTCAATGCCGCTTACTTTCGTAACCCGACCCGCATTTCTGTTCTGTTCAAGCGATCAAACATATCGCCATCTCATTGATAGCGCACTGATGTCTCCTGAAAGTGTGTAGAGGTTCAACTACATGGGCATGTTACAACGGGTGGTTACACCAAGCTGAATACCTACAGGTACATCAGACTTAATCTCTGATGCGTATGTGCCATCTATGCTGCAGTTACTTCTGTCTGCCTTCTGCCTTCAGCAATACTGTATGTTTGCTTGGCAGCTGTTGCTGGGTGTACAGTACGTTTGTTTTGCGTACTTGTACAGTATCTTGTAACGCACACTATGCAAATGCGGGGCACATGGTCGTCTTTTTGAGGTGTGCAATGGGTGTAGTAGCGGCTGTCTGTCAAACCCAGCCTATCGAGGCAGTCTTGTTACAATGAATTGGACTAGTAAGGTTACTTGAACCAGCAAACATCAATGAGTAAGTTGCGTCTGTACTTTACTGCCATTGCTCGTTACTGCTGTACGGAAGTTCGGCATGGTATCTTTCGGTTTCTGCAAGCAGTAGCGTCTTTTCTTGAGAGGGTGTTTAGGGTCCCTCTTGCAAGGGTGCCGGTTAGTCTGTACATTGCGTTCTGCTTTGGTTCTATGCTGTGATGCATGCTCTGGACCTGCCCTGAAACCTTGTCTGCATTTGAATTCACAGCCTAATAGCAGATCAATGACAAGCAGCTATATACCATGCGCTGCAGACCCCTGAAGGTGGGCCCTGTTTGCTCCTGGCTTCAAAGTGTTCTGCTGCTGACTGCTCATGGCTGCTGCTGCAGGAGCGCAGAGGAGTTGCGCAACCAAGACACGTACTTGTTTGATTTAGACCACTTCCAGCTGTTACATGAAGCGGACAATAGTACTATTGAGATGAATAAGCACATGCCAGCATTGCCACAGGATTTCAAGGACAAACACTTGGTCGTCGACGCATGCAAGCACGTGAGTCATGCCTTGCAGCTGGCCCCGCTTTGTGATGAAGAGACACAACTGAGATGAAGCTGTTAGTGTTGTGAGGCCCCTGCTTTGCAGCAACCGACATAGATCGGTAGTTCGGTCTGCAGACGCTGGGGGTGCGATATGAAGTCTGAAAGCATCACAGTATCAAACCCAGCCTGAGGGTTGAACTCGGAAGCCAACTGATTTTTTAGCGGGTGAATGCTCTGTGCATGAGCAGCGGAAGCTGCTTTGAGCAAACAGTGTATTGACTATCCACAAGTCAGTCAGCAGGCTTGCAACGAATGAAGCTAGACTACCCAACCAGTACCAGCTCATCTCTTGGCTTGTATACTTAGGACAGCTAGGTTTGCTTGCACATTGCGAGGCTAGTGGGCACCTTCTGACTGGGGTTTCTGCATTCTGCGTTGTGCTGAACTGATGCTGCTGCCGCCGCCGCTGTTGCAGGGGAACATTGGCCGCTTCTTGAACCACAGCTGTGCACCCAACTGCGTGGTGCAGACGGTGTTTGCCGGGTGTGCCAGGTAACCACAGCAACACACGCTCCCAGTTCCGCAGCCCACGCACACTGCAGTGCTTGCTGCTTGTTTCGTGCCTGGTTGTGTGGCACATTCCTTATCAGTGTGATAGCCTGCTAGCACCTTGGCACAGCACACACTCATGGTTTGCAGGAGTTGCGTTCGTGAAACCTGCATGCGCGGTGGGTGTGCTTGAAGGGTTCTGACTGCATACTCTGTTGTGACTGCTGTGCGCCGAATCATGTATCACTGCTTCCCAAGCACTGACACTAAGGCCGAAACATGTATCATGAATATGTGTGAATTGACACACAGTGGTTATGATCATGAGCTGTCCATAACCGTAGTGATGATGCCATCGGCTCAATCAATGTACTGGTTGTGTGTGTACAGGAGCCAGCTGCTGTACTACGTCATCATTGTAGCAGGAACAGACATTCCCAAGTACACAGAGCTCACGTACGACTACGGATACTCCATCGATAGGATAGACTCGCAGCGCTTGGTGAGCAGTAGGTTTATACTTTGATCTGTGCACAACACACAGAAATATGGAGCTTCCTTTTTTGAAGATATGAAGTTTGTGGCATGATGTAACAAAGCTTCCAGGATTCCCTTTCTTATCTCCACCAATATGTGGTATTGTTTGTGCTCAGAATTGTCTGTGCTCAGAGACATGCTGAACCAGGAGAAGGGCCGAGCAATGCGCCGAATAGGTTTGTGGCAGCTACTGTTTCAAGTTGCCTGTCAGCCAGAGCATGACATCGCTTCGTCAGCTTTTGCCCAAGCAAAGCGGCTATAATGCATCTAGAGTTGTCTGCTGGTGCGTCCGTGCTTTCTGGTGTAGGGTCCTTTTTCGTTGAAGTTGAGCAGCACATCCAGGCACAAGCGTTGAAATACACAACTCGCAAAGTTGCTTCTCATGCTCAATGCAGAATGTACGCTGCGCTGCTGTCTACTGCAGGGTCGCATTGCTTGCACATGTGGTGCACCAGATTGCCGGGGCAAGCTGTTATGAGCCTTGCAGTACACGACTGCTGAGAAGCACCTGACTGGATCTCAAAGTACCGGCTTTATTGCTGCTGCCCAGCGCTGCCCACTAGCCTGGCAGTTGCAGGTAATTGATGCTAGGCTTTAGGCTCCTGAGAAGTGCCACATATGCATGCGTGTTTGGTCTTAGAGGCGGTGTTGTGGGTACGCAGCGAGACACGGCCAGGCAGCTGTGGGCTGGATGGGTAGCTGGGTGGGGGCTCAGCGGCCAGCTTGGGTAGTTGGCGGGTGCTGTGAAGCGCTTTTAGCTGCATGCTTAGGCTGCTGTGCTGACTCAACGCTTGTGTGAGCGCTTGAGTAGCTTGTGAGGTGCAGCTGCGCTACAAGACTACAAGGATAAGAGTGAACGCGCTGGTCCGAGCCTTAGCCCACATACATTTGCACAGTTCTGATGGCGGCTGTCACAACTATGGGTTAAGTACCCTGTAATTCAGCCTATCGTTCCTGTTGATGATCTCTGTGCGAACGCTTACGGGTGCATGGCGCATACAGCGCGCCTCCGAGCTGGGCGCGCACCGTGCGCGCTGCGACGGATGGCCGAAAATCTATTCTGGCAGCAACAGCCAAGTCATGACAACGGTCTGGACAACGGAGTTGGGCACCTTTGTGTGGTCGCGCATGAGTGCGTGTTCTCAGCTCGCAGTGCGATAAGCGGCATGCAGGGGTGTGCCACGCACGGTCCTACTAGTAAGTCAGGCGCATGTCCACCGGAGGAAAGTTTCCTCACTCTGCCGTGGTACGGAAGCCCCCCCCCCCTCCCCTGCGGGCCCGGTGACTGACTAATTGACGGCTGCCTTTCTTTTGTTCCAATAACCGCGCAAAAAACTACGCATTCCGCTCCGCGGGCTCATCCTGCTTGAATATGCTGGGACATACGACCGCAGAACTGAAGGCTGCGCTCTTGATTGTTAGATCCAGGAACTTGCTAGTCTGCTAAAGACTCGGACCGTTTGGTCCCATCAGGACACAAGGCCTTCAAGCAGTTGGCAAGCATACGACAAACTTTGTGGCAAGAAACGGTAGAGGCAAGCGACGATGGTAATAAATACTGCTTGAAGATGCCACCATTGTGGACTGACACACCAAGGACTGGCTGAGATCATCATTGTACCAGGTCACTGGGTGACTGTACCAATGACCGAGAGTGACTACAAAATGACAAAGCTTACTAAGAAGCCACCAATATCACCTCTGCTGGATACACAGAGCCTTGGGACTTACTGCTGATGTGGGGCATGCATGCACATATGTGCAGGTGACGGCGCCATGCAACAGCTAAGCAAGATCTCTAGAGTTGCATGTGTTCGAACGAACCTTGGACTAGATAAACTGCACTTTTGGGCACATGTTCTCTTTGACCAACACAGCATCTTGCTTGAACACGCTTTTATAAGCTTCTGCAATCTCTGTCACAACCGCAGCTATACCTGCCGCATCACTGATAATCTCTAATACCATTGTCTCTTCAGATTCACCTTCCCAAAACCCTGACGCTCTGACAAGTGTGAAGCCCTGAACCCTGGGGCTGACTTCGAGCGCTAGAAATTGCTGTATCTGCTGTTGTGATACGGTGCCACCCCCGGAACTAAGGGGTATGCTCATGCCCAAGTATAGCATGAAGTTCCTGTGCTTGCAGACAGGATGCATACTGCTTGGTGCTTGGTGTGGAGGCTTCTGATGCACCAGGGGTGGTGGCACTAGCCCTGACACAGCAGATATTGTGGTAGGTTCAACAAGACTGCCGCTGGTGTTGTCATGTAACAACTGTGCACGCTCCGCAGCACAATCCGGCTCCTTGGCCATCCTATCTATCGTAAAGGTGGAGTCCGTCCCTCCTGAAGCGGCTGTTTGTCTTTGGAACCATTCATGAAAGCTTAGTGCATCTCCAGCTTGGACTGCAACAAACCTTTGTTCCTTTGCACTGCTACTGCCGCCAACTACACGCCATTGTGCATCACACTGGTTGTTCTCTGCTAATGTGGGCCGCAGGGTGCCGCGATTAACACCATGCCCTGGGCTAACTGACTGATCATGCAGCCTATGAGTCTGCCCTAACAGCAAGTTCCTGTTACTGGCACTGTCTGAGCCACTGCAAGCTGCACATTCCAGTGTGGCACCTTGGCCTAGTTTTGAGGGACTCAGTTCTGCAACATTGTATACTGCTGCAGCCCCGTCTGGGTACACAAACTGCACCCATTCATCTTGCACTGCGTATGGGAGTGTCGGATGCGGTAGCTGCTGTTGGAACGTGTAAAAGGTGGCCTCTCCCAGACCCTGGACTGATAGCCTGAAACTGATGTCCAGTGAAGGGCTGATGGAAAATGCGTAGGCTCCTGTAATGTACAAAGCAGCAGCCATTATAGACATTGTCCACATTTGATGCTTCTGCGTCACTGCAGTTGAGCTTGAGATGGGGTCCCCTCCACAACATTGCACTTCCAACCCAACAGCAACAACGGTGTTGGACCGTGCGCAGGTTGGTGGCTCAGGTTTGCTCAAAGAACCTAGGATGTGTCCGTGTGACCAACCTGTCGCCGAGAACACGAGGGACAAAGCAGCAAGCACCTTCAGCCAGGGGCTGGTGCTGCTGTGCTGCATACTGGCACGCTGGCCGGTCTAGTGCCACCGGGTAATCCAAGCAAATTTGAGGTATTTGTCTTGTTTTATCTGATGCCACCCGCACTAGTTGAAGCCCAGGCAGCTCTTCAGCTATCTAGCACAGTACGTCCTTCGCCCTGTCGTAGCATTCGCGGGGCTGCGTGCCCCCGAGCTGCTTAATACACTCAAGTCTATACATAGTATCTTGCGTCGTGTTTATTGGCTGACTCATTACGATTTGCAAACCCAAAACCTGAAAGAGGGGACAGCAAGGCAGCGGAAGGTCGAGGCGTCAAAAGCACAATTGACAGGCTGAAGCATGCATCCGGTTGACCAGGCCTGCGCTGCCTGTATTGGTTGAAGTATGGATCCAGGCAGTGAGGTGCCCGGGACCCCGATACCATGACCGGGCCGGCGCCACGATGGTGCGAACCACACATAACCGTACTGTGCATTATCCGGATATCCTGCCCAGTATGTCGGGACCGATTTGTTGCAATTTGTAACACATGGATAGGGAGCGATCATCCGATTCATGCCCCTTGCTCCGCAGCCTGCCTTGCACCCAGTCTGGCGCCCCGGGTGTATGGCACGCCGTGAGGCTTCACACACAACCGCCCTCACGTGCTCCGATCAAGAACCCTCAGGATTGCCATATCACAGAACCAACCATGCACCGGGTTGGCAATCAGCACCAGAAGACCGCTACTAGTGCCATACTCCATGTTACATTGGACATTTTCGACTTGGAGCAGTGTCAGAGCCTTTGGCACAGACTTTTGGTAGCCCGACGCAACTCACAAAAACTACGAATACTACCCTGCAACCGGCCCTGCAGAACTACCTGTACGTCAGTGTAGGCACGCAAACAGCATCAGGCCCGACAGTAATGTGCAGAAGCAAAGGTCTTTCTACTGCTTGGCTGCCATGTTCAGCTGTTCTAGAATGCTGTTGAAGTCAGGCCGCTGATCTGGCTGTTGTGCCCAGCATGCTGTGATGAGATCCTGCAGAGGCTTTGGGCAAGACATGTCTACTGGGGGACGCTGCCCGGCAAGCACCTGCAAACAGTGCAAGTCATTGCTGCTAAAAGACATGTTATGTGCAATATACAGTCTGAAAGTCACCTACAGTTATCTACAACCATGCAGCAGTCATGAGGGCATGAATATTCAAGTCAAACCCGGGAATACAACAGAGGATCGATGGACTAAGGGAGCGATCAACACTCACCAGAACAGTATACACGACAGAATCTGTATCAAATGGCAGAGCGCCCATGTCTCAAGCTAGTACTGGTCCCTGTGGCCGTCACGACATGCTTTGCAAGCTGCGGTCCCAAACTGACGTATGCAGTTGTATGGCTACGATCGTAGACGATGAGGCAGACATCGCCTTGGCCACACCTGCAACTCTAGGCTGCCAGCAATCAGTACGCCCTTACAGAACATGCTTAGCAACCCCCTCAGTAACACATTGTGACGTCCAACGTGCTGACCTGTCGCTTTATTTCTGCTGCTGATGTTCCTGGCCATGGGGGACTCCTACCCAGCATCTCATTGAGCATGACACCAAAGGCGTATACATCGACCTTGCTGCTGAAAGGCTTGCCAGGCTCCAGCAGCTCAGGTGCCATGTAGGCAGGGGTCCCAGCATTGCCCTGTGGCAGTGCGGCAAGGAGTGGCAGCATCAGTAAACAGGCAGCAAAGACAATGCTTCATAGTGCGGCTGTCATGCCGGATCAGCTATACGTGGCACCCAGGGACCCAAGGGCATCCCACCGCATTCTGTATGATTCTCTGTGTCTGGAGAGAACAGACTCATGCCCGAAGGGTAAAGGTTGAGCAGAACAAACAAACTCTGTCTGCTGTTGGAGACTCTCTGCGGCAGACAATGGCCCGGCAATCTGTTGTGCTGCAGTGGAGCCCGGAGCTGGTAGAATAGCCAGCGAATTCTCTCCTGTTGCAATGAGCGGCCTAGCATCACTGTATTGCCGGCTGCAGGTTGGTCGCAGCAGCCCAAATACCAGCATCCAGGGCCCGACCTGCTTACTGCTGTTTGATGCCAGTCCAAAGTCAGCAACCTTGACCTTCCAGCTTCTGTCTACAAGGAAGTTTGAAGGCTTCACATCCCGATGTACTGCAAGCAGGAACAATGCTCAGAAATTCAAAAGCATTCTACAAGCCTGGGACTTGCTGGCACCCAGCACATGTGGACACTGAAGCCTGAGGCCAAGCCACATACTCACTTGCAACAGGACAGTGTGTGCAGTGAGAGTGCTTTCTACGGGCAACTCTGGCTGACAACCACTCACCAACTGCTGGTCGCCTGACATGGTGGAGGTACACAAAGGCCCGAGCTACATCTGCTGCCAAGGACAGGATCCTGCAGGACACAGCAGTACAGACATAATCAACTCGCAGTGTCAAAGTCCGGTTGAGAGCCTATACATGCACAGCTCATAAGCACAACCAAGTCTATATCAGCAGTACTGGCCATGCTGCAGCCCTGCAGGCTGACTGAGATCAGGTGCTGTACACCTGCATAGTTGCGGTGTCTGCGCCATAATCCCATGGACAGCCAAGTCACTGTCACTGTAATGTGTTAAGGCACTAATTTAGCACACAACACTGGCAGCATGCTTCAACTATCAGCTGTGAACAGCACATGACAGCCACAACCCACCTCACCTCTTTCTGTCTAGAGCCACGCCCTGCTGTGTGTACAGTACACTGTGTAAGCTGTGTGGTAGGTACTCTGTGACCAAGCAGAGGTGAGGTGGCTTCATGCATGCCCCGAGGAACTGCAGGATGTGTGGGTGGTGCAGCTGCTGCAGAGTCATAACCTCCTGCCTGCGTCAAGCAGCATGGGTCGGGCAACAGGGCCTGCCATGTAGCATGACTCATTTTACAGTGTAGATCCAATGGCAGCTTATGTGGCACTGCTGCTGGCTAGATGCAGGAGCTGCTGTTGCCGCCACCACAGCTTCAAGTCTGCAGGACAGCTCTAGGAAGGATACCCACAACAGGAAGGAGTGGCTAATCAAGCAGCCCACATGCGTTTGATGTAACACAAAGTACACAGCGCTGCTGCTTGATAGCTGCAGGAACCACTGCTGCTGTTGCTGCCAAATGATTTCAAGTTTGCAGGAGTCCTGAAGCAATGCCGCAGTGACTGCACCAACTTTTTGTTCCCACACAGCTATCGACACCTCAGGACATTGGCAGGCTGAGGCGCTTGCTTCTTGCGAGTGTGGACGATATCAGCAGCTGTTGTAGGTGCCGCTGTGCTGCCTGTGCTGCACTGCTTCAGCAAGCTGCTGCAGGGCCGCAGGCAGTCCTGCTGACCTGAACTCTTCCTGCACATCATCTTGCATATTAGGATTGAACCAGCGCTTGATGGCAACTGGTGTGCCACGCCACATGCCACGATACACGATGGACCATCCACCACCTGCGAACACGTCAGATGCACAAGGTTGCGATGTCCTGCAAGCTGCAGTGTGCTGATGAGTCATGATGTGCATTCTGTTGAGCTAAACTGGTCAGGGTGAGCATCTTTATTCCACGCCATCGGTTATTGTTGCAGCTGAGAACCATTGGGTTGCTTTGAAGACTATGATTCCATATCAGCTACTGTTGCAGTCATCATGTTCGTCCTAGACTATAGATGCACAGCAGGCTTGACATTGGTGTCATGTACAAAAACTACCTCCGATCTGGTCTTGGACATCCAAATCCTCGTAAGGGATGTGCAGGCCAGCACTGCAGACCAGTGGCAACAATGTTTGGCAGAAAGACACAGCAGCAGCAACAACAGTCAGGAGCCTGCACGTGTGCTGTAGCTGAGGCAGGCACAGTACTATGGCATTACTCTTACAGGCCTCAGGTAGCAGACATACGGTAGCAGACATACAGTAGCAGACACACAGTAGCAGAAAGCAAACGAAAACGGCAAGTGTGGCAGTGGCAAAGCAGTTGCAGCTAAACAGATGCAGCCATGAGCAGCCCGAGTCTTTTGTGCGTGACG
>NSMO01013912.1:0-11554 GCA_002588565.1 Coelastrella sp. UTEX B 3026 | reverse complement strand
CAGCAGACCCCAGAGGGTGTGAGGGTGCTGCAGGGGCAGCAGTTAGGGCAGCAGCAGCTAGCAGCACAGCAGCTGGGGCAGCTCAGCGGGCAGCAGCTACAGCAGCTGAGTGGCCAGCAGTTGCAGCAGCTGGGGACCACACCACCAGAGCATCACTGAGAAACTCAGTCATAGAGCAGTGATTGGTGAGTACACACCAAGTTATTGAGCTGAGCACTGTGGTCAGGCCAGGCCACCCCTATCCAGTCCTAAGTGGTATGCAAGATCATGAGCCTTGCAGCCTGGATAGCCAGTTCAAAAAGGGCTCTGCATGCCCCATGGTACTTGTGTTGGTTTGCTGCAGTTGTGCTCTATCTATCCAACCAAAGTAATTGCCTCCACAGCCAACAACACCAGCAATGTGCTTGTGGTATGTTTGATTGCACTCTGGGTGATGTTTGTATCTAATGCAGTTTCAATGATCACACATTCTCTAATGGATGCATGCCCTGGCGGTGCATTGCATGACTGTATTATGCCTCTGAGGCCTCCAGGGTTTTGTTGCATGGTGAATGCACGTTAATATATCTTTCATTCTGCTCCATATTGTGATCATGTAGCGCTTCATACTGAGATTGCTTTATATTGAAAAGGTTGACGGGTACACCACACTCTTGACATATGCGCATACTTGTAGAATCGTCTGACTTGCCGCATCTGCATGGTACTGCATGTTCATCTAGACAAAAAAGGGTCTTACTGGATACTGTCCATCTTGAAGCTCGCATTGCTGTTTAGTTTCGCTCGCCACACAAGCACTGTCTACCAGAGAGACAGCATTTTGTTCTTCAGGCAGTGGTGGTCGCCAGCTTGGACCGGTGGTGTATGGCTTTGTTAGGGTGTTCACAATCACGTCTTGGCCATGAATCGGGCAACCCTACAACATCTATTGGCATGGCCTGTGTGGCTCTCCACTAGACACTGCTGTCGCCATTGTGCAGTTGTGCAGCAGGACACGTCTGTTGATGTTGATGACATATATATTGGATGCAGTTGTGCTGACTTTTGGGCCCTAGGGTTGGACAGCGTTTAGACTCGTCTTGCATATAGCTTGGGTTTGTCCACTGAACAAGCCATGTGGGGCAAGAGGCCCCAGTTAGGGACGTAGGATTGTGTGGGATTGGGTGTGGGTGGGTGCGGGTGGGTGTTACATGAGAAAACACTGCTCTGCTGTTTGGAGTGGTGTGTCAGAAACTGGTGCACACTGTTGCAAGACCCCTCATGAGTATGTTGGTGACTCTTGGGTTTGGGGAGCTATTACAATCGCAGACAGTCAGCAGAGGCTATGACGCTGTGCCTCATAGTACACTAGCTAATACTGCCATTGTTTCTGTTTGGATAAGCCCAAGAACTTGAGCACTATCCTGTCTGGTGATGCTGCAACAGTTACAGCAGCATTGAGCCTTGTCGGCAGTCCTGCTCCTTGGCTTGCTAATAGTCAAGTTGAGCACTGCGGCATCAAACACTGTGTTGCAATTGGATTGCCTCATACATCTAGGCTTAGCCTCAGGCAAGCACTTGTATCCTGGGGCCTGAGTCTTTCAGCTAACCGAATCTGTTCTTGCACAGATCAGTGAATGGGTGAAATGGTGTGAAACATTGTCTCCAAGTAAGTGTTTGCAGCAGGTGTTGTTTTGGTCGTCACAACAGCACATACAGCTTGAATAGCGTAGTATCCACTTGATAGCAATCGATGGCAGTTTGAGATCTCCTGCACAGCCTGCCTTCAGTAAACACGGTAGTCTTGTAGTAGCTTGGCCGAAGACTATTGAACAGTCAAATTGACGATCGTAATGATAGTTTTTGTGAACCGTACTGACCACGTTGCTCCTGCCACTGTGGGTGATCATTGACGTCTGCTACACATTTGGAGTGGGTTGTTTGTGCAAAGTTGGTAGGTCTTGCCGGTGCTTAGTGTTGGATGTCACAACAGGCACTAGATAGATAGGCAGGTGTTCACTGCAGTAGGACAGCATGAATGTTGATCAGCACTGAATGTCTCTTTCACTGAGGTACATACTGACATAGCGACTTCCAGACAGCGTGGGCAGTTCCGCTGATTATTGAAAACTTAGGTGTAGGTTTCTCAAGACGTAACATGCAGATAGATAGGCAGGTGGTTGGAACAGTAAAACCGTTACAGTTGGCCAACGTCCATGGACAGGCAGCACTGACAGGTTGGTTGGTATCTGCATGGTCGCAGCGCTGTGGTGGCGTTCTCATGCAGGATCTGCCACTCTGGTTACCTAGCTGTCCTCTTTTGAATCTTGGTACTCGCAGCTGAATGTCTTATGTAATAATGCAAATGTCTGTTGTGTGATGTTTGCCTTCTATTTTTTTGGGCTTGCATGCCTTCATAGCATTTGGTGGGGCACCTGGGAGGCTGCAAAGCCTCGATAATATTGCCATGTGTGCGCTGTTCCTGCATCTGATCGCTCTGTGCCCATGGTTTGCTGCCCACAGTTGAATGATTGCCGCGGTTATCTGTCTGCTGCCTGACGCGAGCATGCCACAAACGCTAATAAACACTACTTACATCTCGCGCCACTCGACAGCACCGCACAACACCACAACCGAACATGACAGCTTTACGGTCCCCTACGCGCAAGTGTCACTTCCGCGAACGTCCCCTGCCTTGTCACCTTCGCTCGTAAAGTCACTTCCGCCTAGAAAGTGACTCCAGTGCCGGTACTCTGTCACTTTCATAGTCGACACCACCTGCTTTCACCTCCAAGGTGCCTTTGACTGCTTAAATGATCTGAATCCTTCCAGCAACACACAACCATCTTGAGTGGCGCCCGTACCACAATGCATAGTAGTGTGTGCAATCCTGGTCGTACACATTGCCCTACTGGAATTCAAAGAACTTCCCAAACCCGCAAACAGCAGGTATTAGACGCCGAAGTTTGAGGATCATAGACACAGAAGCCGAAGTTGCAGGCTGGAGGCCGGGGGAAAGTTCTGGTCGGAGGCTGCTCGCGCCGCAACCCATCGTGGCACTGAGTTCATATTTTTGGCATGTACACGACATTGCAATAGACACGTTCGCTTGCTTGCTCTCTGCGACCCCCCGCCAAACTTCGCCTGCATGGCATGTCTTCGCTTCAGGTCCGCGTTACACTATGCTGACGGGATAACGCTATTCACGCGCTGAAAGACGCTACTTCACGCTATATGACGTTTTATAATCAGCGCGCTACCGGACGAATTCGCTAACACCGTTAGCGTCTGATAGCGCGTAATAGCGTCCTGTGATATCACTATGAGCAACGGGGGCCATTCACTGAGCGAATGCAGGGCGAATGCAGAGCGATTCACCGAGACTTCAGCGAATGGTCAGCGAATGCCAGTACTCACTGAGCGAGTGACTCCGCTCACTGAGTGAGCGACTCCGCTTGCTGAGCGTGTGACACAGGATACAGGATGACACCTACTCTGTGTATCGATAGCGCGAGATAGCGGTCGATACCGTCCTGCGATAATTTGATGTTGTGTGTGTGTGATATGTGAGTGAGTGTGTATGTGATTTGTAAGTGCCTAATAGTGTACAGACTGCTGGGGCCTGCAGGGGCCTGCAGCTAGCTGTTGATGGGGGCTGAATTAAAAGGAGCCCGACGTCGCACAAACCGGCCGTCGCCTTGCCGCTGTGGCCATCCAGGTTGCGTCAAGCTCGACATCCCCGACAGCACGGTCACACAAGTCTCGCACCTCACTGCAGGGCCCAGATGCCGTGGCTCACGCCGCCACACTTACCGCCACACAAACACACTATGCACTGGTTTCTCAAGTGCTTGACGGCTGCCATGTGTGCATGATGCTCATATCACACTGTTCATGCTGCTACTGCAACGTGGGGCCGGTGCTGCCTGTATGTGCACACTCATACAACCTGCAGACCTTGTAGATCGGTATTGCTGACAACAGTGACAGGACCATGCCCAGGGCCAATGCCCCAAACCTGCATCAGCAGCAGCAACAACAGCATTCAGACACTGAAGCTTAATGACAATGACAGTGCTGCAGCACCATCTGCTATAACCACCAGCAGCATCACCCACAGCAAGCAATCTGCAGTCCATTGAGTAACATACACCAAATAGAAGTCCTCAGAAACGATTGCAAGCATTCGCAGCATGTACCCCAGCATGTGTCAGGACCTTGGTGAAACCTGAACACAACAAGTGCAGCTTACCAGAGATCCACACACTCATCATCTGTGAGCTGCATCTCCTTGCACGCCAGATTAGCAGCTTCCCCCACGCCAGCATTAATCACTAGAGGTGCCAGCAGGCCCAGAACGATGGGACATACAAAGCAGAACCATTTGGGAGGTCCAGCAGCAGCTGCTGCAAACGCTGCTGCTACTCCGGCTGCCATGCTGGTTGAAATGGCGCCCAGGACGGAGTTTGAATTGGGAAGTACTGTGGCCTGCAGGATACACACACATTTCATCTTATAACACTCCAAAGAGTGGTTGCAGTGATACTTGGGGTTGAAGATTGTTTGTTTAGATTCCTTGCTATTTTCTGCCATGGCCCCGATTTCATATGGTGTGCTGTGGCATGATTCACTTGCCCTGCTTCAATCGCACATGCACACAATGACTTTTTCCACACATGGCTGCCAGTGTCTAGACAAACAGTTGTATGTGCGCTTATCAAAGGCACACCCAACAAAGACACTAGCGCTACCCTCCAGCGCACTGACCTGTTTGACTAGCTGCATCAGCTTCCCCAGTGCCGCCATACATGCATTGACCAGCACTGCTGTGCCTTCAGCAGGTGCACTGCCCAACAGCCCCACCAGCTCTCGTCTCAGCAGCAGCTGCCCACTTGACACATCAAACACAGCCCAGGGTCTGTGACCTGAAAGGATGCAGCAGCAAACGATTCAATACAGCAGAAATGCAGGTAGTTTTTGCAGCGTAAGGTTCCTCCTGTGAAAACATCCAGTGCAGGAACGTGCATCAATACAAGAGGCGACAAGCGGTCGAGGAATGACCCATAGTGTGACTCACGTTGGGCGTTGAGCGTTTGCTGAGGCGCAATCAATATAAGCGGGTCCATAGGACACTCAGCTGTCAAACAGCAGGACCGCAGACAATGTAATCCCGCTTCTAGGCTGAGGCAAATACATAACCCACCCTGCTGTGTGGTTGCCGCTGAGTCATGTTGCAGTCCAGCACTCTCAGGCAGTACATCCAGTACTACAGGATACAGCCTCACTCCTCTCAAGGCTTCTATTTGCTGCAGTGTAGCCAGCAGTGACTGCTGTACTGACTCGGGAATCACTTCTGCAGCTGCTGGTGCAAGTGATATGATAGGCTGATCATCCATTCTCCTGTTCACAAGCAGAGCTTGGGTGTGATTACTATGATTGTGCTTGTTTCTGGTGAGTTGGTAGTGGGCTAGCTCTGCCAGAGGCGCGACCAGTGCTGATGCCAGATTGATGGGTGCCTCAGATGTGACTCGACAGCATGGCCCTCACTGATCGTTGCTGGAGGACTGCAGATCATTGCAGTGATTAACTCTGGACAATGCTCCTCATCAGCACGTTGCTGCAAATGCACAATCCAGCTGAGAAGGCGGAAGAATTACCCTGCAGTGTCTTGGATCCTGCACCAACTGTGCACTAATGTGGTTGGCAGGCTAGCACAAGTGAGAGTCCATCATGCAGACCTTTGCGGCTTTCTCCCGGAGCCAGAGATCACCAGTATAGCTGCTGCAGTGTCGGGGGTCTGAAGGGCAACCTCTAAGCTGGCATTCAGGTACACTGCAGTGCGTTGGGCATGCAAGAAAATCATGACTAACAGTGTGAACATCACACAGTGGTCCTGAGCCTGCAACTTATCAGGCCAGCACTTCAACTTGATTGAGCCTGCTGATAGTACGTGTAGCATACCAGCTGATTGGCGATAAGGTCCCAGAACAGTTGATATGCCTATCGTTGGCGGCATCAAAGCGGCATCCGCCGTGTACTTGATGCTCATCATCGCAAACAGCAGCAGCACTGTTGATGGCTTCATGCGGGTAATTGCTCAGTTAAAAGCGGTCGTAGGTAGTTTATGCTGACGAATAGCTATCTCTATGCGTGATGTAACAGTATTACGTAGCTGACAGGCCTGTTGAGAGGCACCGCTGCTTTCAATGGTCGTTCCTGTGTTACTGCAGTTCAAGGGTCGATAGGTGCAAGCGCCCTGCATTCCAAGCGCCCTCGAAGCTCACGATGCAGTGCGAATTAGCGTGTGGGGTATATTGAGGAGACTGTGTAGCACTGTGTGAACACTACTGCAAAGCTGCTGCCTGAGACAAGCATCGAACTAGTAAAACACCAGTGTTTCGTGCAAAGGAATTTGCAGCTCGCATCTGTTATGGGGTGGGCGCAAAGAGAGATCCGACTGCCTTCCTTGAAGCGCGGCTGCCATCTCATAACGAACATGGTACAGCAGCAGTTCTGTTTTGCTTGCGGCCTGATGCGCGGGCCACGTAGCTGTGTAGCAGCCCTAACAATCTCTGAAGCATGGCACCGCAGATAGAGAAAGAGATTTCTGGCGACCTGTCGGAGTTCAAAGTAGGCCTGTGCCACATATTCAGTAAGCGCCTGCCACAGCAGTGGTCACTGTTGATGCCAAGCACAGTTTAGCAGGAAGTTGACTCTGTATATAAGCACCTTCTGCACCACCAGGACATATTATGCCGTTTGAGCAAAAGCATCACGTTGCATCATTCTCCTTGTGGTATGGACTGCAGAACCGTCAGCCATAGTTATGACTGTGTTGTCGTGGCTGAATTCTCTGATTACCCAAGCCTGTTTCTTGCGCAGTCCAACACACGTCAGCCTCTCTCACCATTAATGAGGTGCGTGACGTGCGTAGTAGGTCGCAGTGATCGAATGCTGCTGCCAAGCAAACAACACAGACAGCTACAGCAGCAGCACTTAACCAAGCAGCTGAATGCTTCGCATGCAATCCTCGAGCCTTCCTTGCTTGCTGGGCAGCATGATGTCGCTGCATTATGTGTTGTGATCGGCAGCAATCTGAGCATACTGCACACTCAGGCAAATGATTTGACCTTTGTTACTATCTGCATCTGATTTGTTGCTTACTGCAATCGAGCTTTTGCGGTCTCCCCTGATCTGTTGATGTTCACATCTGTCTGATTGCAGAACGCAGATCCAGATGTCCGAGTAGACATGGAAACTTTCCTCAACAAGGTCGTGCCAGAGGTACGCCACTCAGTAATAGGCAGATTGCATCCGCCGGCAGCACAGCAAACATTGTGTTGGCCTCATGCAGTGGGGCTCTCACGCCTTTGTGCAGGAGTGCCACTGTCTGTAGGTAAGCTGATAGCAAGCTAATATTGGTCTCAAGTGCTCTGCCTCGGCCCCTGTGCTGACCATCACATCAGTAGCAGCATGCCTTGTGAAACCTGCAGGGTAGCTAGCACACGTACTGACACAAAGGTTTTGCTCCTACAGGGTCGTGGTGCGCCCTGGGTTCACACGGATGAGGGACCTGATGATATGCCAGGTCAGAATTGTAAATTTGTGATTGGACCAGAACATGTATCTGCTTAGTCATGCCCCGCCCGGTGATGTCTTGAAATCAATATGCCATATGAATGGTCATGTAGAAGCTCTGCTGGTTGCATGCAATGCGTCAGTGCAAGGCGTGGACGATAATCTCAAATGGGAATAGTGCCAATCATCCCAGTGTGCTGTAGCTTGGCCATCCAAGTACAGCACTGTCAGCAGCAGGTGGCGCCTAACCAGCACTCCCACCACCTGCCGCTGCTGAAGTTGTCAGCTGTGGCGGCATCATCTGCTCAGCTGACATTGGTCACTCTGTGATGAGTTACAACTTGGTTCAAACTGGGTATAACAGACCTTACACCGAGCTTGATCAGGTTTCCCTGCCCCGAGAATACAGGCAGAGAGAAGTATTGCAGGCCGGACATTACATGATGCAAGCTGTGGCATGTCTTTACGAACATGGATCCTCCTATGTGATGTGTCTGAGCGCTTTGATGTTGTGATTTGTGCTGTGCAGCTCACTGCAAGGCAAGTATGTTTGGCAGCAGTGTGACGGTGCCTATCACGAAAGGAAGGCTCAACTTAGGGACATGGCAGGTGCGGTACAAAGCAGCAAAGTCATCTGCTGGACAGTATCCAGTGTGCTTTTTGCTATCGGATTGGTTGCGTTGTTAGTGCACAGCTGAGTCATTCAGTAACATCAACAGCCATAGGTCCCAGGCACATATCCTTGCACACGCCTATGTGGACTATTTGAGTGCACACTTTGGCGCTTTATGGCCGTTGCATCCGTTTTGATCACACACGTTTTGGCCACATTCCAGTCTCTTTGCTTGCTGCAAAGCCGCGTGCTATCAGCACTCTCAGACATTGACGAGGATGTTACGCTGCACTAGGCTAGTGAGTGGGCAGTCATGCGCCCCAAGTGAGCCTGCCAAACCATTGCTTTGCTGTTTTGATCGCAGGGCGTGTGGTTGTGTGAGCATAGAGATCGTGCCAGCGGAAGGCGGCTAGTGGTGACGATGCAAGGGGAATAGCAGACAGATGCAACATTAGTGGACTTCAGTGGTAACCCGAACGGAGCCCGCGGCCGCATTCACTCACGTAGACGCAGCTGTTTCGGCTCTAGCAGCCTAGTAAATCCAGTCATCATCATCACTACTCACGTAGACCGCCTGAACCTCTCTGACAATAACCCGAAAGAGCTCTTCTGTGGTGGTGACTGACAGCACCGGTGCACTGCCGTACGGTACCGTACGGCTACGTAGCGGGGTTGACGCGGCCGAGGTGGAGCTCGAACGTTCTGAAGGGGGGCACAGAATGTGGCTTACTTGGAAGCAGTCTTTCATCATCTCTTATCGTTTGTTGGTGTTCCAACAGTACGCATCACCCGTGGTCACACTGGAGTGCTCTTCAAACGGAGTTCGACACAGGACCTGCTGCGCTCCTTGTTGTCGCAATTAGCCCCGACCAGTCTGTAACGTTTGATCAGGACTTGGCATCATGACTGGATATCCTAGGCCCGTAGGCACGTATGATTGCAGATGTGGACGCCCTGCTACACTGCTGCAGTCCCGCACTGCAAGGAACCCAAACAGGTGCGTCAGAAGCAGCTTCAGCCAAATACGTTTGCCTAGAAACATCAAGCGTCGCCAAGTGCCCACGGCCGCAGCATATGTTGCTGGAACTACCGGTAGCTCATCGCTCCGGGCCCCAAGGTCACATGCCAGTGAATCGTGGACCGTTGCGCTGCGTGCAGGTGGTTTTTCAAATGCGACGAGTGCTTGTTCTACAAATTTGCTGACACGGTACCAGGCTACCCCACAATGCCCTCTGTCAGCGGCAATCAGCAGCAACAACACAGCACACATCAATGAGGTGCGTGGCGCCCGTAGTAGTTGGCAGCGACATGATCGAATGCTGCTGCCAAGCAAACAGTAGAGGCAGCTACAGCAGCAGCACTTGAACATGCAGCTGATTGCATAGCATGCGATGCTCCCACGATCCTTGCTTGCTGGGCAGCATGTCACTGCTGCATCACAAGTGGTGATCTGCAGCAAATCAAACAAAGTGCACACTCAAGGAAATTATTAACTTGGTGTTCAATGTGGCTACCTCTTCAACTTGATCTTTCCTGTTGCTATCTGCATTTGATTTGTTGCTGACTGCAGTCGAGCTTTTGCTGTCTGCCCTGATCTGTTGATGTTCACATCTGATTGTAGAACGCAGATCCAGATGTACAGCAGGGTCGTGGTGCTCTTTGGGTTCACACGGATGAAGGACCTGATGATATGCCAGGTCAGAACATGATATTCTGGCTAAACCAGAATAGTTTTTTCTAGGCGTGCGCCCGGCGGCGATGCCTTGAAACCATTATGCTGTATAAGTGGTCATGTAGAAACTCTGCTGTAGCATGTAATGCGCCAGTGTGGTTGAGTTATCAACTCAAATGGAGACAGTGCCGGTCATCCCAGTGTGCTGTAGCCTGGCCATCCAAACGCAGCACCAGCAGCGATGGGTGGCGCCCAACCAGCACTCTTACCACCTGCTGCTGCTGAAGTTGTCAGCTGTAGCGGCAACATCCGCTCAGCTGACATTGGTCAATCTGCGATGACTTACAACTTGATCTAAACTGGGTAAAACAAACCTTACACCGAGCTTGATCAGGTTTCCCTGCCCCGAGAACACAGGCAGAGAGAAGTATTACAGGCCGGACATTCAAATTGGCAAGCTGTGGCATGTCTTTGTGAAAGCGGATCTCCTATGTGATGTGTCTGAGCGCTTTGATGTTGTGATTTGTGCTGTGCAGCTCACTGCAAGGCAAGTATGTTTGGCAGCAGTGTGACGGTGCCTATCACGAAAGGAAGGCTCAACTTAGGGACATGGCAGGTGCGGCACAAGGCAGCAGGGCTCCTGCTGGACAGTATTCAGTGTGGTTTTGCTAATGGATTGGTTGTGAATGCACAGCCTAGGTCCCAGGCAAACATCCATGCACTGTACACGCCTGTGTGGACTATGTGAGTGCACAGTTTGGTGCAATATGGCAGCCGTTACATCAGATCTGATCAAATAAGTTTTGGCCACATTGCAGTCTCTTTGCTTGCTGCAAAGCCACATGCTATCAGCACTTCCAGACTTTGACGAGGATGTTGCAATGTGCCCAACTTGGCAGTAATTCACTCCAAGCAAGCCGGCCAAACCCTTGCAAGCTTTGCTGTTTTGACTGCTTGCAGGGTGTGTGGTTGTGTGAACATAGAGATCGTGCCAGCGGAAGTCGTGACGATGCAAGGGGAATAGCAGACAGATGCAGCATCAGTGAACATCAGTGGTAACCCGAACTGAGCCCGCATCCATTACTCACGCAGACCGCCTAAACCTCTCTGACAATGACTTGGCAGAGCTCTTTCGTGGGTGGTGCCTGACAGTACCGCAGCGAGGTTCACGCGGTCGAGGTGAAGCTGGAACGTTCTGAAGCAGGGCACAGAATGTGGTTTACTTGGCAGCAACTGCCACGAAAGCAGCCTTTCATTGTGTCTAGTCGTCCGTTGGCGTTGCATCGGTACGCATTACCCGTGATAACGCTGGAGTGCTCTTGGTACGGAGTTCGGACCTGCTTCGTGCTGCGCTTTGTGTTGTCGCGATTAGCCCTGGTCGGCCTGTAAACGTTTGATTAGGACTTAGAAGGCATCATGACTGAATATCCTAGGCCCGTAGGCACGTATGATTGCAGGTGTGGACGCCCTGCTATGCTGCTGCAGTCCCACACTCCGCAGAACCCAAACAGGTGCGTCGGAAGCAGCTTCAGCTAAATGTGATCTGTCCAGACATATCAAGCGTGGTCACGCGCCCACGGCCGCAGCACAAGTTGTTGGCACCGTGCCAATCCCATCGATGCAGTCGTTGCGCTGTGTGCAGGTGGTTTTTCAAGTGCAACGAGTGCAACTTCTTCAAGTTTGCTGACACGGTACCAGGCTACCCCACAATG